>BDUI01004048.1:28653-56240 GCA_002335545.1 Apodemus speciosus
CACACACACACACACACACACACACACACACACACACACACACACACACGGCAGGGGCTCATGTGGTTCAGACTGTACACCATCAGATTACTGAGCAGGCAGGGGGTGTCTATCTACAGAAGCTGAGGTACAGGTAAACCTCTTGGCTGCTCCAAGAGACTCTCTGTAACAAACAGCAGGGGAGGAAGAGTTGGGGAACTGCAGGGAGCAGCATCCAGAAGGGACGGAGGCATGCAAGGGCCCTGCACAGGGGCAGAAGCGAGTTCAAAGCAGTGCTGTCCACGGTCTGACCCAGTCCAGCATCACACACACACAGAAGCCGTCAGTTACAGGATGTCCAAGAACAAGAGCATAGAAACTGCCCCGCTGGACAATCAGGAGGCTTTGCATGGTACCCAACAGAGGCAAACTGTACAAGCTGTTAGCTGACTGACAAAGTGGGACTGCGTCTTGGAACTTTAAAAAAAAAAAAGAAAAAAGGAGAAAACCGATTGTTTCTAGATTTAGTTTGAGAAAAACTTTGGAAGGCGAGCCCTCTGCTGTAGAGGAAACCATAGCAACGGACTCGGCAGCGAGTCTTCATAGTTCCGGGCAGAGCCCAGGAGTAAAGAACTCAGGTCTTGGTGCTCCCTTCTCAGCCAGTGAAGCAGTACAAGTCTACAACATCCAAACTTTCATTTTTAAAAGACAGTCCAGGCTAGCTTCAAACTAGCTATATAATCAAAGATAACCTTGAATTCCTGGTCTGCTTCCAAGTGTTGAGAGATTATAGGCACACACCACTATATCTAGTTAAATGTTTACAAGGTGACTTTTTTCTTTTTGTCAGTATTGAGTCCATGGCAAATGCTCTTCAACCAAGTCACATCCCCGGCCCCAGAACCCAAGCTTTTCCAGACAGGGTCTTCCTATGCAGCCCTGGCTTCCTGGACTAGGCCGGCCTCTACTCCAGAGATGCACCACCACAGCCAGGAGGCCGCTCTCGGTAAACTGATGCTCGCGATGACATGAACAGCATGGTACTTTATCCAGCCTCCCCAGGCTCTCAAACCAACACTTTCCAACGCCAAGCTTTCTTTCTAAATAATCTGTTCAGAACACAAGACCCTAACTCATTACCAGATCCTGGAAGCACTGAGCTTTGAAACAAGTCTGGAATGTTGATTCTTACAAGTCCCCTGAGGTTCAAAAAGCCAAAAAGTAAGCCAGGCACAAAGGCATGCACATGGATGAGAGGTTCTGTCTGTGGTGTGTGCAAGTTCATATGCCCCAAACACAGTGGAGATCAAAGCTATTGACTGCATAACACACACTGGCAATGCCGGTTTCCCCACTTGTATGTAACTGAAGTAATTTAGTCCACATCTTAGTGTCTAATGACTTTGTAAGGTTAATAGTAACTTCTGTTTTCCTATGTTGTACTTAGTACAGGAGATTTGAATACTTAGGGACAGAGAAAGAATGGGAGATAGAACGGGAGAGAATGGGGGAGGAGCCCTGGTTAGCACTCCTAGCCACAGGTTCTACTCATGCAAGCCAGTCCTGTTCTGTCTGCCCAGACTTCCTAAATTGGCCCAAGAGTAAGTCACCTCCCCCTCAGAAGCCACTCAGAGGCTGGGAACAGAGGGTCCTGCTGACGGCCAGATGTCTGGGTGCGGGAGGAAATGAGGCCAAAAGCCCAAGAGGCCAGGGATGGAAAAGAGGACTTAAGAGTATTGGGAGACCCAAACGTGGAACCAAACAAAGCCTCTGCCATAATCCCAGCCCAGACCCCCCAGCCAGCCAAACCACTTGCCACAGCCTCCAGGGTGTGGGAGGGAACTTGGCAGAACCACAAAGCCCATTTCCAGCAGAAATGTCCATCTGTAGCTAGAACCAGATGAGCACCCAAGGTGCCCCCCCCCTCCTCACTGGGCCACTTCTCAAAAGGAGTCCAGAGGCCATCAATGGTGGTCGCAGAATGCAGCCAAAAGTCCCCGCACTGTGATGGACGGAAGGCTCCTATTCCAGCTCCCGCTATTTTGCTACAGTCCCTCCTCTTCTCCAACATTCATTCAAAAATGACTGGGGTCACCAAAGCGGTAGAGTTGAGCTGTGATTAACCCCAGCTCCTACCAAGCACGGGGAAAGCCCTCTCCATTCTCCAACTCAAATCCGCTATCCGCTGGACTGGTTTCTTTTCTGTTCCAGCCTAATCGGCCCACCCATCTTCAACTTTACTGCAGAAAGAGAAGAGGCTCCCAACTCTTGCAAAAAGACCTGAAGGAGAGGCAGGAACGACCAAGAGTATGCAGAGTCAAAAGGAGCAGATTCTCGATGGGACTTTTTTGGGGTGGTCAAAAGGAGAGATAGACGGCAAAGATGCTAGGCCCACTACCAAAATAGTTTCCAGACATCCTTAGCCAGTGGAGTGAATGCTCCCATGAGGAAGAGTGTGGGCGCCCAAAGGCAGGCAGCCTGGTGGTCTTGCACTGGGCACTGTATTCTGTCCAGGCAGCTGAGGGAACAGGTGGCAACAGGGTGTTATGCTATGGCATACTCCCTGGGATATATCATGGCTCAACGACGCGAAGCACAATATACAGTAAACCGACAACTTGCATTCATCAAGCTCAGCCTTGTGGCTGTGCCAAGACTGTGCACTCCCACGCGTCAGAGTATTCCTGGCAGCACTTAGCACACAAGGAGACATGCATTATTTCTTCTGGCTGCTGGACACCATTCGCCCTCGGGGCTTACCCCTCCCATACCCATCCTGTGGGAACCTGCATGCAGACACGCATGCACACACACTCCCTCTATCCTGACCACAGGAGGAGGTCTTTTACCACGACCTGATAAGAGTGGGCAAAACTCTGTCACCCCACAGGCCATCCGAAAAACCCAATGTGCAGAGAAGACAGAGCCAGAAACGGGGGCTCAGATCCAAGTACTGCGGCATCAAGGCTGGGAGGAAGCTATGGTTCTCAGGTGGGTAACTCAATAGAAGCAGACCCATGCTGGGGGCAAAGGGAATGAAACTCCGAGAACAGGGTAGGGAGGACCTTCAGGGCCTTTCTCTGGATTTCCTAACACTGGGGCCCGGGTATTGGCAGCACCACAGGTGGTGGAGAGAGCACACTAGCAGAGTGGGAAGATGCAGGTCTGCCTCGGAAAGCCATCGCAGCACAGCGGCGGCAGGCAGGCAGCTTGAGAGAGTAAGCAGACAAGGAAGTAGGTACAGAAGGAGGGCGCTTCCCCCTTCCCTGAGCCCGTGTGTCCTCATCCTTTTGTCCGGCTTTCAGGTTGGGGGACAGACGAGTCTGCCTCTAACATCCCCGGTGCCCACAGTTCTGGAACATCATACCGGGGTGGGGCGGGGCGACTACTCCCCCAGCCAGAAGTGGGTGGGCCAGAGGAAGCGGAGGTGGGGAACTGGGTTCTGGCTCCGAGCGCGTCCGTGAGCCAATGTGAGCTCACAGCTCTCTCAGCGCGCACGCACAAACAGCATCACCAACGCTACTTGCCTGGGGTCCCCCACAGTTCCTTCCCAGACGACTACCAACAACTCCCAGCCTCACCAAGGCATGCTGGCTCCCCCAGAGAGCCGTCACGGGGCTCTTCCTTCCTAAGAAGCGTTTCAGAAGCAAAATCCACCTCCTTCAAGTATTTGCTTGGGACGAGGCCAGGGAATAACCCTGGCCTTCATGTGAGCTAAGCCAGGAACCCCCAACACACACAGGAGGAAGCAGAGCCCCACCCTGCCAGTGTCACCACCCAGACAGTGAGGTGGCAGGGTGCCATTTCCAGCACCTCCTCAGAGCTTCCCACGACTTTCCCAGGAAGCAGGAGGTAGATTTGCGGGAAAAACTAGGAGCACGCAGGGACAGCTCGCCCACCCACCTGCTACCTAAGCAACCGGGCTCAGGGGTTCCTCTAAGCACGGCGAGCCCCGCCGGGCTGGCCCCGCCCACCTGACCCACACTCACTCCCAACCTCTGCTCTTTAGAGGCAGGCCCCCACCTCCTGGGCCAGAGGATACTTCTGAGTAATTCCAAACTTAGAGTGAGCCCCTGGCCCTGTAAACTGGGGCAAACTAGAAGGAATCTACAGGAGCTGGTCCTGGCTAACCTAAGAGGATTAGTCATAGCTTCGTGGTGATCGGATTCTCCCCAGACTCTTCAGTCCCCCCCCCCACACACACACACCCCGCAAAATCCTATGCCACTCTCCAAAAACCCACCTGGAATGGCTCAAAGCCCCTTTCTCCGCTTCCCTCACACCAGGGAACACTGCCTTCCCAGTCTCCCAGACACCAAGTGGCACAGAATAACAGCAGACACCCGCTGGCTTCCCAGCCATGATGTTGCATCAGCCCCCACCCTACCCAAAATATCCTCACCCCCACCACCTCCTTTCCTCTCTCCAGCCATCTCCATGGTGACAGCAGCATGACTAATGACACCCTATCAGCTTCAGACTCAGGAGTGCAATTCTCCCTCCCCCTTACTGTCTTTCACCCCCACTTCCCCGCGACAACGCACCCCGGGGATTTCTGCAGATTGGAAGCAAACCAACAGTGCCAGGGCCATTCTCCAGAGATTTCCAGAGGCAGGGGTGGGAGTGGGTTGTATGTCTTTAAAACACACGCGCACGCGCGCGCGCGCACACACACACACACACACACACATTCGTATACACACGCATGCAGAGCGCACGCATATACATACAGTTCAACAAACCAAACCCCAACTGCACCCAAACCATCCAGCTGAGAAAGCAAAACGAATCCAAACAAAACCCACACAGGCCTGAGAATTCATTGGCCGCCCACACTCCCGCCGCCCCTCCCCCTCAGCTGCTGCTACACACACAGTGGGAGATTAAGGGATCACCAGAGGAGACCCTTTATTTTTATCCAATCCAGTCAAACACTTCACCCCCACCGCGCGCCCACGTACGCGCGCGCTCACACACACACACACACACACACACACACACACACACACACAAACACGCACGGTACCTTGACAGTCGCCCCTTGTGCCCAGGGCCCCGTTCCTTCACGAGCATTTATTTCCACCTGCAAAAGAAGCCAAAGACACTGGTGAGGCAGGCCGGAGGCAGGCAAGGAGAAAGCAGCCCAGGCAGGCCCCAGCGCACTGGAGGGGAAGAGGCCGGGAGAAGAAAGGCTGGACGGGCCGGCTTCCTGCTCCAGCTGCTCCCAGCGCTGATGGCCCCCGCGCCTTCCAGTGTTTTGTTTTCCCGCTTGGGTTCTCCGGCCTCTGCAGATCCCAGGGGCCCGCTCCCGGCCCGCACGCGGCCTCCCTCCCCTGCACTCCCGTCCAGGCCCAGCGCTCTACCTCGGCCGGCCTCCACTAGTGCATCGGCCGCCGCCGGGCCTCCCATTATCCCCGCCGAGGGAGCGCACCGAGGGAGGCACTGCAGAGGCGGCGGCCAGCTGCCGGCTGCTCCCGCCCCGCCGGGCTGGTGTGCAAGGGGGCGGCGCGCGCGCCAGCCAATCCCGCGCCCGGCCCTCCCCGCCAAGGACCTGCCCAGCAGCCAGGCAGGGGCCTCGGTGGAGGGAGCCATCGCCGCAAGGGCTGCTTCCCTGGCAGGCCGGGGATCCCGGGGCACCCCCCAACCCCCCGGCGACATACACGAGGCGTCCCCTGCGCTTCCAGCGGGTGCAACTGGGGTACGGCGGAGGGGGGCGGCGGCGTATGTGGGTATCCCACACCGGCCACTCTCAGCCAGAGGAGAGCTGGAGAGCTCTGGTCCTCCAAGGAGAATCCAGGGCAGCAGAAGCCTCACATCCCCCAACCCCGCCCCCGCTTTGCAGACTGCAGATGAGTGGAGTAACTTACGGAAGGTGACACCGCTAGAACACAGCATAGCTCAAACTCCAAGCCAGGTCAGTCCTCCCTGAAGACCGCATCCTTCGCCATCATTCGCTCTACTCCCCTGCCCTCTTATACCCCCCCCCAACTTGGAAAACTGGCTGCAGCCCAGCCTGTGCTTCCCCAAGTCGGCTGTGCCCTCCCCGGCATAGCCTTACTACCGAACAGTGCTGAAATGCAATCTTCTCAAACAATTTTCTCTTCAGGAGAAGATCCACCAGGTTCCCCTTTCAAAGGCACCCTGGGCTCCCGGGCCTTAAGAGTTTCCTTCTAGTTCTCCAGCTATAGGCATACCAAGGGCGCGGTGGCCGGCCGGGAGACCAAAGCGGGGAGGGGGATAGCAAGGTCCTAGCAATTCACATCCCTGGGATTCAATACCCAGGCATCGTTAGGCATCGCTCATCCCATCCCCCCTCTGAAGGGGAACATCCAGGCTTCTATCTCACATACACTTCAGCATGCACAGATCCCGTTCCTAGCCCGCGGTAACTTACCTCTCTTAGCCTCTCTCTGCTCATCTGAAGAATGGAACCAGCAGCCATTTCGCACCGCTGTGATGGGCTGAGAAGGCACAGAGCCACTGCCCGACACAAAGTAGGTGCTGCCAGCACTCTACATTTCTGCCAGAGCTCAGGGTGCCTTCTCATTCTCACAGATGAATAAGCTGAGGTCTGAGAGAAGTGACTCACGATGAGCACCCCTGCTCCAATGACTCGCTATTACCCACCCCAAATGCATAATTGTGCCCCACCCCAGGGCCCCCAGGGAGTGTTCACAATCAGATAAGTTCTTTAGGAGCAGGGCAAGCCTGCGGCTGGTATATAGAGGTTTCAGGGCCCACACCTGTCTCCGCTTTGGAACAAGAGGCAGTCCTACTGGGTTCCTCCCAGAGCAGGCAAGATAAAGGGACAATGTCCTAAATCATGACTTGATGTGACAAACTGAGTGTTTGTCTTCTAATTCACTCCTGACCTGCCTAAGTGAATCCTCCTTCTCCTGGTCCCCTAAAGCCCTGTGCTATTATTACCCATGCACCCCACACATTAAGACAAACACAGTTTGGACAATATCAATACTGCTGCTTCTATGGCAGCCACAGAAAGATATAAAGACAACTGGGTCACTTCAAGTGACCACTTCCTGACAGTCAGATCTGAGAACACTAATATCTTCGCTCTTCCCAACCCCTCCCCCGCATGCTAATGTACTGCACGGCTGAATCCAAACAGTGCCTCCCCTCTGCCAGGCCCTCAGCCACCAAACCTTCTGAGCACTAGCCAGGCTCCTCCCTGGCCCCAGGAACAACACTAGGCCTCTTCTGCAGCAACAGTCACATTCAAGCAGTCCTTTATTTACAGTCGGTCCCCACGTGGGTGGGGCCCCGTCTTCCCTCTTCCTAGGTCTACACATAACTGGAATGTGCTGAGTTCTGCCTCAGGAGTGTGGAGTAGCAGGGGGCTGGGCACTGAGATGAGGAGGCCCCTCTCCTGGTCAGGCTTCTACATGAGGTCTCTAAAGCTTGGGGGTTGGGGACGGGCACCAACTCTCCTAGAAAGGGAAGACTTGCCCCTGTGGACTGTGCCTCTTCCTCACAGGTTACAGGAGCTCCCCTCACTTCCGGTTCCCACTCTACCCTCCAGCAGCCCTTGGCTAAACCGAGGGAGGCCCCGTGTTCTCATCCAGCCTCCTTCCCTCCTGAGAGGCATCCAATGCCAGTCAGAGACAGCCACTGAGCCAGGAAGTTCACTTCCCACTGACCTTCTCATTCCTAGAGGCTCCTCTTTSTATATGTGGGTCTCACAGTGACCAGCCCTCAGAGGCACTGGAGATTCCTCTGGGTAAGGACAAAGATCCTTCCCCCATCTTCCATCCTGGCCAACCAGACTCTGCTGTACTGACTGCAGGAGTGGGGCCACAGACCAGGTCAATGGTGTCCCTTGCTTGTTGGAAACGCACAGGCTCTACAGCGTGGCTATCCATAGATCAGACTCCACAGGAAAAGCAGGAACTCACACACACTGGACAGAGGAAGCCTTCTAGTGAACCAAGCCTCATGGGACCCCACAAGTGGGGATACAAAGTTCTTACTTAAACCTAAAAATAAGCTAACATGCCAGGAATTTTCCATACCCACCCTACAGATGGAGAAACAATAGCGTTCTAAACACCTTGCTCAAGACACAGAGCTGGAAAATGAGCCAGCAGGACTCTCACTTTCTCCTCGCAGTGGCCACGATGGATAGTGCTCATCCATCTACCTCTTCCAATGGCAGCAGGTGACCAGAGACAGGTCTCTTCTCTACCTTGTCCTAAACAAGGTAGCTCTTCACAGTGCTTTTCCTTCCTTGCTCAATTGAAGCCCACTTCCTCCAGGAAGCCTTCTCTAGTTACCTCAGCTTGTTGCCAGTTCACAGCACTTTCTACTCTTTTTAACACCTGGGGTTCGTCCCTCTGATTCTGAGTCCTGCCTCCCCAACCGGAACCCTACCTCTTCACAGCTCCAACCCTGAAAGCACCAGGAACTGACCAAGGGGAAACCTGTGACCTCCCCGCCTCTCCATCATAGAAAGGATCCTACCAAAAAAACCTGACCACCCCTTTACCTTTGGAGCCTGTGCGTCCTGGTGGCCACACATCATTTCCACCCGAGTAACTGCAGCCCATCACACATACATCATCCCCTATATTTGAAACTCTTTGAGGTTGTCATGGGAACTGCCTTCGCCTTCATTCACGGATCAGACCTCACAATTAGCTTTGGCAGCGGAAGGCTTTGTCAATGGCAGTCACCAGGAGAAGGAAGCAGAGGGGAAGGAAGCAGAGGAGAAGGAAGCAGAGAAGAAAGATGGTCTTCCTTGGTGGTCCAGCAGAACCAGACACAGTGACAGCACATTTGGACAACGAGGCAGCCCCAAACCACCCTCTCGCTTCCCCACAACAAGCCAGGTCACACACCTGAGTCTCTGACAGGTAGTGATGCTCTCTACCTGTGCTCCATGCATCCTCCTGTCAGTGGCTCTCAATCATCCTAATGCTGCAACCTTTTACTATAGGGTCACATGGTGCTGGGCCCCAACCATAACACTTTTGTTGCTACTTCATAAAGGTAATCGTGCTACTATTATGAATCATAATGTAACTATCTTATATGCAGGGTTTCTGATGTGTGACCCCCCCCCCAAGGGTTGAGAACCACTGGTCTAGATGCTCAGGAGAAGGTGGAGTATTGAGTCTCATTAGGATCAAATGCAACAGTCTTTGGGACCACCAGCTCTTCCAGGACCCAATCAAAAGGCAGGAAACTTATATGATGACCCTTTAGAAACAGGGTGCGTGTGGAGTACCTCAGAAACCCAGGGTGGCTTGGAAGAAGACTTGCAAAAGGAATGAACAGATTTACCCTGCTTTAAGGATCTGTGAACACCATCAAGTGGAGTGCCCAGCCACTTGCATCTTTGCACACCTCTGCCATCAGCTTCTTTTGAGCTGTACTCCAGGAGCAGCAGGGTCAGGGGRGTCACAGCCCTCCTCAATCCTTCACAAGTCACTACACTCAGACTCTCAAGACCCAGTCCCTCCCTTCGAAGCTGGTTTGCAAGAGGCCCAAGGGTRATTAAGGCAGACTCTGTCCTCAAGCCACTCCTCCCTTCCAGCTTTATAACAGCATTCTGGTAAGAAAATGTTTCCTTGATCTCATGAAGGACAAAGGTCACACTGTCACCCTCTACTCCTGGCTCAGGCTCAGTGCCTGGCCTGGCCCACGCTAGTCCCGGAAGAAGCTTGCTAGATAGAGCTAGCCACAGGTTAAAGCATACCACCCGATTCTGGAAACTGAGGCAGCACCAAAGAGGAGCTGTACTTCTCTAGAAACAGGGACATTGTAGGTCCTGGGACCCAGGGGATTCCAGAAGGTATGTATCCTCCTTGCTCTAGTGTTTGCTCTTTTCCTCCTGTCCCCTGACCCCTCCTCCCTGCACCTCTCCTGACCTTCCCACCCCACCCCCCAGGCCTCAAGCAAGAACCTATCCCTCTCTCCTAGGTGCCAGCATCATTCCTGGAATCTTGGGGGGAAATGAGCTACCCCTAAAGGGGCAGGTCAATAAAAGAATAAAGACAAGTGAGAACAGCCAAGGTCTCCCCACAGGAATGACTCAGGAGTGGCACCACAGTCCAGTACCTGCCTGCTTGCTTTTGACTCAACTTCTTGTCCCTCCTGAGGCTTCCTCTGACAATCAAGAGGGGCAGTGGGGTATAAGGACAGCCACAGTTCCATCCTATTGTGAGGATCTGCATTCACTGTGCTATCAGCAGTGGGAGGCATGTAATTTTTCCACTAACTCCCAGGGCTTAGCTGTGCTGAACTCCCACAAGGTAGTCAGGTCAGTATTGCAAACAGTGCCGTCTGAGAGCCCAGTCCACCACATTACTTGAAGCAATCAAGCAACCCCCATACTTGAGTTCACCTGAAAGCCAAATAATGATCCTACACAGAGCTGCTTTCCCAGACCCCCAGACCCCTACCCCCCTCAGTTATCAGTAGAAACTCAGGCTGTCAACTTCTTATGTAAGTGGCAGACAAGGCCACCAAAGTATACATAGTCCAGGAGTGGCAGCAGTTTTGGTCCCACACAGATCACCAGGCAGAGGCCTGTAGCAACCCTAACAGACTCTTCCAGAAGAGTGGACCACAGGGAGTGCACAGGAAGATAAGGGGATCTCCTCCTCTAACATCCTCTTCCTGAGCTCCCCACTCTTCTTCCACAGGCAAAGAGATGGAGCCTAGACCCTGCGTCCCAGAATAGTTTGTCAGCCCACCCAGCCACCACACTGCCTTCTGCAGGAAACAGCCTAAGGCAGAGGGATGACCCTGGACTGGGTTCATGAACGTATTCGTGCAGGACAAGAAGTTAACTTGAACAACGTTCCCTGAGGCTTTGATCAGGGCTGGGTGGGAGGGTCCCAGTAGGGAGCCTCACCTCAAGGGATCCCACTGCTGTTCTAAAGAAAAACATAGCCGTGCCTTCAGGATTCAGAAGAACATTGTTCTATTCTCTACCATGGCCATGATTCCCAACCCAGAAGGCTATTTCCCTAACCTGAAAGAGGCTATGATGAAGATGGATCTGGGGACCGCACAGGGACACCCTATGTCCAGCTCATAGCTCCGTCCAATAGCTCTTCTATACTAGTAACTTCTTGAGACAGGGTCTTAGAATATAGCCGAGACTGGCCTGGAACTCATCATGTAAGAGGCTGGACTACATAAAGAGTTAAGCCAACCTCCAACTCATGAGTCCTTTCTGCTTCCACCTCCCAAGTGCTGGGATTACAGGTATGAGCCACCATTCCCAGCTAAGAGCATTCTTTATCTGCATTGTCCAACACAAGCCATTAGCCACATGCAGCTGAGTGTTTAGAAGGTAGCTATTTTGACCACTGCTGTAATTTTAATTTTAATTTAAATAGCCATCCATGGTTTACGGATCTCATATTGGATGGCTCAGATAAATCATGCTTTTAAAATCTGGAGTGGCCATGAATATTCTAGAGAATGTGCCAAAAACCATATACTGTCTCCCCAGAGAAGATATCCTGTTGCACACTCAGGGGAAATTCAGCTGAACCTTTCAGAAAGCTCGCAAACCTGACCTCAGCCCAGATCTAAGGCCAGTTACAGGATAAAGCCTAGGGCTGGGGTAGAGCTCAGGCATAAAGCACTTACTTGTCTAACATGTTCAAGGTCTGATCCCCAGCACGTCAAGAAAAACTGAGGAGCCAGAGGTGGCTCTGTTTAGAAAAGTACTGGCTGCACAACATGAGGGCCTGAGTTTTGTCCCCAGGACCTATAGCACCCACACGACAGCCTGGTTTTTATGCTGCCCTAGAGCTAGAGATCCGATACTTCTTGGGGGTCGCTGGATAACCAGTCTAACTGAATCTACAAACTCAGTGGAAGACTGTCTCAAAAAATAAGAGGGTTGGCCTGGAGAGATGGCTCAGTGGTTGAGAGCACTGGCTGCCCTTGCAAAAGACACAGATCCAATTCCTAGCACCCACTTGTCAGCTAACAACTATCTACAGCTCTAGTTGCAGGGGATCTGACACCATCCTCTTCGGGCCTCCACAGGCACTGGGCACACACATGCTGCAGACATAGATGCAAGTGAAACACCTATATACATAAATTATATATCCTTAAAATGAGGTGGACAGATCATAGTCAAGAGACAAAAAGGTTCTCTGAATTCAAGGCCAGCTTGAACTACTAATGAATTTCAGGCCAAGCAGGACTATTTAGTGAGATGCTGTCTCTAAATTAGAAGGTGGACATCAATTGAGGAAGATACTCAATATTGATCATTGGCTTCTGTGAGTGCATTCTCTCTTTCTCTCTCTCTCTCACACACACACACACACACATACACGTGTGCATAAGCACAATCACACAAACACACACTCATACACACACATTAAATACAAAAACGTGAGCAATAATGCTATGCCCCAGGATAGATATTTATTTCTTCTGCAAAGAAGCCAGAGTTAGGAACATCAAACTACACCTGATGCTGCACAGACTCTGTAAGGCCCCTCCCCCTCCCTGATAGCCTGTCACCAGGCAGCACCCAGCCTCTATCCAGACACACAGGCACAGGAAACAGGGCACCCCTCAGGCTAGCTAACCAGCGTAGGAAAAACTGTAAACACATTCCTTCCGTCTACCATGGCTTCAGTCAGCCTGCTTAGAACCTACTAACAGAAGGTCTGTAGCCGCCTCCACAGGAAGGAACTGACTCCTCTTCCACACAACGTTTGTTCCTCCACTCATTTCTAAGTGACTAGCCCCATTTCCTTTGATTGTCCTGTATGTGACCACTGTGGCAGATCAAGATAGGCTGACGAAATTCAGAGTCCCGGCTCTCTCCACCTGGTCAGGAAGCCAAGCCCTGGCATGTGCAGCTCATTTTAAAACAAGTCCACGAAGGCTGGAGAAACAGCTCAGGGGCTAGGAGCATTTGTTCTTACAGAGGCCCCAGGTTCAATTCCTAGTACTCATGCTATGTTTGAAACCATCCAGGACTCCAATTCCAGGAGGATCCAACACCCTCCCTCTGACCTGAGGGCCCCAGGTGTGCACATGATAAAGGAGGCAGAATACTCATACACATAAATTATTTTAAAAAGTGAAACAAGCCTAAGCCTTTCCACTTAAGTCCCATTGACTTTGGCTGAGGCTGCTGCTCGGGCTGCTGCAGTCTCTTGAGCCCTTTGTCCTATCTTCCAACTTAAAGCCACTTCCTCATCTGCCAACACCCACTCATGATCTGCTGCACAATCCTAGACCCTTCAACCAGACCCAAGATTCCACAGACATACCCCTCCCTCCCTCTGCTAACCACCATTTATGACCTGTGGGCCTATTACCTCCCACATCGGGATTTCCAGTAGCACCCATCTGAGAGCCTTCCTGGCTGTTTTCAGATCACACCTAAGTCCTTAAATAGTACCACCCCAAACTCACCAGCCCAAGGAACTCCAGAGAAATGAGAACAGAGGCGAACAGAACTAGGTCTGGTTCTCCTTTCCTGGTTGGCAACTGGAATTCTGTGCCTGGCTGTGAGTTATTTTGACCCCTTCCCCTCCCACACCTTCTTCCCTGTGCCTCACAGTGTTGGAGATTTACTCTTCAAACTCTAATGGTTATATAAACCACCTGGTTATCTGGTCGAACTACAGATTTGGGTTCAAAAGGTCTGGGATGGGCTGGAGAGATGGCTCAGTAGTTAAGAGCACTGACTTCTCTTCTCTAGTCCTGAGTTCAATTCCCAGCAACCACATGGTGGCTCACACCATCTGTAATGGGATCTGATGCCCTCTCCTGGTGTGTCTGAAGACAACTACAGTGTTCTCATATAAATCAATCAATCAATCAATCAATCAATCAATCAATCAATCAGAGATTCTGCATCCTCTACAAGCTCTAGAAAACACTGACGGTCAGCTGTATACCAAGGTGAAGTGAGACTTAACCTCTCTGTGTCCTGTGACTCAGGTGGGAGCCACGCCTCTTTGTCTGCAGCAGGGGGTCTCCATCCTGCACAGCAGATTCACTTCAAGAGCCTCAGGCCTGTCAACCCTGCTCTAGGTCAGTTAAATCAAAATTCCTGGCAGGTGGGAACTCCTGCACTAGGAGTTTAAATTTTCCTCAGGTGATCCCAGAGTGGAGCCACASAGGATGATGGAACAGGGCAGTAAAGCTCAGATCTGTCCAAGAAGTTTCAAGAGAGTCTATCATTTCTCTGCAGAAATTCAGATCTTAGCTTGTCTAGGCGGCTTGCTAAGGGACCGCAGGCATTCCCATAGCCCATTGCTAGCCTTTCTGAAGGCTCACCACCACCCTGCCAACAATCTGTTCTAGAACTATCAAAAATTAACTATTGTATTTACGATTTGCAAAACACTGAAAAACTGGACATCTTGCCAGCCCTAACCTGCACTTCGGTCATTTAACACCTTAATTCTGAAAGCACTCACTCAGTAAAATACTTGGTAGGAAGGCAATGGCCAGAGGTGATTGGCTCTCTCCCCTTCCCCAGTAGGAACCCCCAAGTACACGGGGGGGGGGGGGAGGGCAATGGCTGCTTTTCCTGCCCTTACTTATGCTCCCCAAGTTGCAGGCCTCCTTCACTTCCTTCTGCTTGCCATACAGAGAATCTGCTGTCATAAGTGTTTCCTAGTAGTAGACACAGGACATTCTGGCCACTGGCCTCCTGGTGTGCCTGGGAAGGCTCAGGCCATTCCTGAACCTTCCATGTTACAAACCCCCAGTGGGCACAACCCTGACCATCTGTACACTCAGCAGTAAATTGGCACCACACAAATGGCTCAGCTAGGCTTGGGCCCCTTGCACTACCCTTATCACATTTCCTTTAAAAAAAAAAAAAAAAACACTCCTCTCTCTCCACTGGCTGTCCTTATTGCGCCTGTGGCTCTGGGGTTAAAAACAGCATCTCGACGATTTTCTAGTCTTCTTGCCCAGCCTTTTTCTCAGGCCTCAAAGATCTGGGTGGGCTTGTTTTTAAAGAATCTCATCACCTAGCTTACTCCAGCTGTCTGTCCCTGTGCTGAACGCCCTCCTCAGGAAGCTGGAAGCCCCAAATGGCTTAGCAATACCCATCATGTTTCTGACGTTGTTGCAAGACCGCCTAGGCCTGGAGAGCCACAAGTAGCTTATCAGAAAGCTGACGGCAGATGCACACGGCTGATGGCTAGCCAGGACCCTCCAGCCACATACCGTTTATCCGCTGTGGTCCGTACAGCTCTTCGCTTCCAACCTTACACGTGTATTTTTCTATACAGATTCACTTCTTTTCCTTACTCAGGTCTTTACCTCCCTTGTCCATGCCAAGACCATGGCATCTTGTTCCTGAGGTGTAGACATTCCCCCTTCCTATGCCTGGCTATTCTAATCTACAGCTGTTCTTCCAGCAAGTCAGGGAATGTTTCAAGGTAAACATTTCATCTATATTCACAGGCTTCCGATTCAGTCAGACTAATGTATAGTTAATATGTGAAGTTTAATTCTGCCACTGTGTGCCAGCTACTGACTGCGTGTACCAGATAGGATGCATTTTCTATCTTACATTTTATCCTTGTAACATTCTGAGATTACCCCATCTCACAACTGAGAAAACCAACACTAGAGGGTTTTACTATGTCACCTTACAGTGCCTCATACTCAAAGTCTACTAAAGAAGCCTGCCTATATTATTCAAATGAAAAGAATGTAAATCACGCAAACTCAGACACCAGCCTAAGCTCTGAATTTTTCTGTAACTAGGAATGATGACCATGGTGGAGGTACAAACGCCTTCAGATGTGTTGCACCTACTGCCAACCCAGAGAACCAACCGCCTGCTGCTGGGAATCCATCTTTAATCTTCAAATTCTAAACAACTGAGGCCAAGGATTCTGGCACACCCTTTTCAAAGCCGACTGGGGGAAAAAGCCAAGTAGAGAAGAGAAAAAAGCCCACAGGATAAGCTTCCCCCTCCCATGTCCATGCCCCTTACAGGACAGTACCAGGCAGCTGCGGGCAGACAGCGGAGAAGGAAGCCCGAAAGCAGCTGTGAGAGGTGAGTCAGGATGGAGTTAAGGGTGTCCAGAGGACAGACACCCCAAGGGGTACAGATAAAAGCAGATGGTGAGACCTCTGGGGCTCTGGGGAGGGAGTGTCCCACCACACCTGAGGAGTCAGGCCAAAAGGGGAAAAAAAGACCTCACCAGTCCTGGGACACATTTGGTCTGCTAAGCACTGTGAAGATCTAATGATTAAGGTCACTGTGGTCCCCCGGGGCTGCTAAACACTTTGCTCAGGCAGAGCCTGTCAGGCGCGTCTCAGCCCTTGAATGTGCCAAAGACAAGCCCATTAGATGGAGATCCTCCAGACTGCTATTCTCAGGCTTTCTAGCCTTTGAGATTTTTGTTTTGTTTTGTTTTTCCAAAGGAGAGTTATTACTGTTTTTGTTTTGTTTTTTGTTTTTTAAACCAAGCCTAAAGAAAGAAAAGGAAGAAAAAAAACGTTGTTTTTCTTTCAAAGTTTAAATGTCAGTGAGAAAGTATTCACCCTTAGACTACTGCTCTAAAAAAAAAACCAGGGTGACCACCAAGATGGTGGGCGAGGGGCGAGCTGCCAAGCCTGAGGACCCCGGAGTTTGACCCTCAGAACTCACATGGTAGAAGGAAGAGAACCGGCTCTGTTGTCCTCTGACTTCCACACAGTGCAAATACACACAAATAAACAAAATAGCCGGCCTTAAGAAGAAACCTTTCCGTTGTCCCCACTACACTGTTTCTTCAGAAACTGGGGACAAGCCCTGGCCCACAAACCTACGTAGAGCCTGCGTCCTCGGTGTCACAGGGCGTCAGGCTGTGTTTGTACCTGACCTAGAGTAGCCGCCACCCATGGTGAGGTCTGTCTCTAAGCTCAGTCAACCCGGGACCAACAGTATCTTTACCAGGACCACTGGGAAACCTGGACAGCAGCTTTCACAAGAGGAGCGAGGCCCTGGCCTCATTCCGAACCACTCCTTAATTCAGGTATATCCCATTGTTGCCCAGACAGGCACTTGATGCCATCCACAAATGTCACCAAGAATATCTAGTCCACAGGGTTTGGCACCGTCACCCTTGAGTCTATCAGGAGTGGAGAGAAATTCAGGATGGAAAAAGGAAGTTCTCACAACCAAACACCAGCTTGTATACCTAGGCTCACCCTCTAAGAACTGAGCTGAGGGCATGGGTGAGCCCCGTAACTCTGCCCAACACCAGCAGCGCAGATGGTCGGACACTATGCCCAAGGCTGGTGGGGAGTGCGGAGGGGAGAGTGAGGCTGCAGATGTGATACAGAGGTCTGCTTTGGCTGGTAAAGGTAAGCAGGGAACTCGTGGTAAGTAGCAAGTGGACAAAGGAAGTTAAGAAGGGACAGAAACCCCTGGCAGCAAAGGCTTCCCCGCCCCGGGCTTGGGCCGTTCTTCCTAGGCAAACGCCTATCAGCCGGAGGCACAGCTCCACACTCGGCATCAGGGAAATCCCTAGTGCACGTGGCACACCCTGCGCAACCGCAGGTGACCTCACGCTCAGCACAGCAGCTCCTGGCCACAGCAGCTGAGGAGGCTTTGAAGGCCATCAAGGACAACTTCATTTCCCCTAAGAGAAGACAGGCCCAGAGGGGCAGGAGAGTCTAGGCTCTTGGACCAATTAGTGGCGGGGCTGGGAGCCCTGCGGACGGCAGGCCTCTGTCTCTGTCCAGCGCCAGTTCCGCTGCCTGGAGCAACTTCGGCCGCTGCACGCTCCGCTCCGCCTAGAATCTGCTCTATTGGCTGGTCCCAACTTTCGCCACCTCTCTGCTGTCACGGCTGCCACCAACCTTGTGTGGACCGTTCACCACTATAGTAGGAAGGAAAAAGCCCAATGCAGGGTCACTGCCCCACCACTCCTCCCCACAACCCTACATCCCCAGTCTTCCTTCCCTCTTCTATCCTGGATGCAGAGAGCTCTCCTTGACACAACACTTCAAAGCACAGTATTCAGTCATAAATTGGTATCTAGTACCAACAAAATACTACTATGCCAAAGTCTCTGTGGCCTTAGCAAGTATCCCACACCATTGAGAACCCCAATCATGTGTCTATCATTAAATTCCTTGTTTAAGCAAAAACAGAAACCCGAGGAAAGACTTAGGGAGAAATACCTCCCAACCCCACTATCAGGACAGCAAAACGCCAAGCCGCCGCTCTGGAGTTTTCACTCTTTAGTGCATCCACCTCACCACTACCACAGCCGCCCATACATCAGTCACCTTATGGTCCACCTCATGCTTCGAGTGGGAAGACAAACTTTCAAAACTCAAGCTAGACATCTCTGTTCTGTATCAATTGTAAACATCCAAGATGAGTCCGTTGGCTCTGCACACTGCGTGGAACCGAATCACTCTCATACAAACCATCCTGAAAAGGAACTCTCTCTGCCTCCAACAGCAGGCTGTGCTCCAAAGGGGACCAAGTGACCGAGGATGGGAGGACTGGCGTAACTGCATGAGTCTTTTTAACCAGATCCTCGGCATGACAACGGCCTGGAGCAAGGGATGAGGAGCCTAGCAGAGGCCCACTTACCTCCTTAAGGAGCCCCGCTTTTTTCTTCAGCACCTCACACTTGCGGAGTTTGCAGATCTGGTGTGTGCGACGATTGGTGCAGCTGGTACAAGACCCACAGTTTTCCAGCCGTTGGCAGGGATCGCAGGCCCCACACCGTTTCCTTTTCTTTCGCCCATCTCCACCCCCTCGCAGTTGGGTCTCACTCCCAGCTACAGGGAGTCCAGGCCCCTGGAAGCCCCCTACCATCACCTGGCCCTGCGGGAAATCATAAAGTCCTGACAGGTCCGGTTGGACCGCCAAGGGCACCTGAAACTGGCTCATGATGCTGCCGATGCCAGGGAAGGGGGCATAGGTGCCAGGTTAAACTACTGTCCAGTCTCCTGCGGCCTGCGAACAGGTCCTTCTCTGCTAAACAAGTCTACAAGGGTGAAGGCAAGGAGCTTCCGCCTCTGGGGTGGGATGGGTGCCTCTTCTTAACCCTCTTCACCTCTGCAGCCGGCTCACAGGGCTCCTTCCAGGACCAGTCTCCCACCGGCAGGGCCCCGGGATCTGGGGCAAGACAGTGGCGGCGGCAGCCCCCAGGGAAGGTTTCATCTTGGCTGGGTGGGTTCTTCACCCTCACCCACCCCGGGCTCAGGCATGAGGTGAGCCAATGGGTGTGTGGTGGGGCAGATTAGAGTGAGGAGTTTCCTCCTGACACTTCTCCCTCCCTGGGTCAGGATGTTGGAGAAGGCTACGCTGCCTGAGAGGGGGAAAAAGACAGAAAGAGGAAGCGCATCACTCGGTGCTCAGGGACAACTTTCACGTGTTATCTCTTCCTGCTTCTGGGAAGAGAGAAAATGGGGGAAGCCAGGGTCTGAGTCAAACGAAGTCCGCCTTAAAACCTCAGAGGGAGGTACAGGGGACCTCCATGGGGGTTGAGGGTGCACAAGACATTCAAGGGGATGAGGGGGTGCTCAAGGTGGGATTTCTGAGAAAGTTGCTCTGTGCACACACACCCACCCTCACACACACATACATCTAACTGGCTAGTGAGTTTCACTAAAATCCACACGCAGCCCCTCACTGGGGGCTGCAGGACCTTCCCCCGAGGGAACAGAGCTTGCAAAATAAAGTTTGCAGAGGCTCGCTCAGTGGAGCGGACGGCGCCCCGGGCGGCCTAGAGGTGGGGGGCGCGCCCATGGGGAGTCCCGCGCCGGCTACCTCGTCGCACCCCAGGAGCCGGAGCTCCGCGGGCCACAGAGAAGGGCGACCCGCGCCACCAAGGGGTGCGGGGAGGGGGCGCGCTGGGGCACAGGCCAGGCTGCGCGCGCCACTGCCGCCGCCGCTCCGGCTCCTTTGTTCTGGGGCCTCGGCGGCTCCGCTCCCGCTGCACCGCAGCCCCCGCCCCGCCACCCCCACCCGGCAGCACCGCACGGCCACCCGGAGCTCCTCGCCGGGTCGCTGGCTACCCTGCTGCGCCCACCTCGGCCTTGCCCGGTCCCCGTGCCGCCCCTCCCCCCACGCGCTGCCCCTCCCCCACCGCGGAGCCGGAAAGCCACCGGCTGCACCGACCTGCCCGCCGCCTCCGGGGCGGAGCGCACAAAGGGGCAAAGTTTCCCAGCCTGCCGCTGCCACCGCCGCCACCGCCACCGCCACGGCCCAAGGTGTGCGCCTCCGGGAGCGGGAGCGCCCAGCCCAGCCAAGCTCGCTGCGCGCGCGGAGTCCCCCGCACCCCGCCCCAGCCCCGGCCCCGGCCGAGCAGTGGGTGCCCGGCGCAGGAGGAAGGAAGCAGCGGCGGCGGCGGCCGCGGCGGCGGCAGCAGCAGCAGGAGCAATGAAGGCGGCCGCGGGACTCCCCGCCCCCCGCGCGCCGCGGCACGTGCTCGCCCGGGGACTCCCCCGCCCGGGAGGGCGCGCACGTGCGGTCCCGCCGAGGCTGGCCGCTAGGCCCGGGACCGCGCAAGAGCGGAGTTCCCGGGGAGGGAACGAGGCGCGCGCGGGCCGCCCGGGTTTTGCACCTGCAGCGCCTCCCCAGGCCTCTCGGCGGGGCCCTTCTAGAGTCGCGGCTGTCCCCGCGGGCTGGCCCTTCCCTGCCCTCCGGCGGGGCCCGCAGCCCGAGCTGGCGAGGAGGGGCGGGGCGGGGCGCGGACCTCCCCAGCTAGGCCCTCGGCCCAGCCGCCTGGGTGTCCCCACTTCCTGCCACTCCCTGCGTGCTCGGGACGGCCCCACGCTCTCCCGGCTGCCCCGAGCCCGACCGACCCCCTTTCTCTTCCTCGGCTGCCTCTCAGGCCGAGGCAGGACAATAGGGGACATTGCTCGTTTGCGTACCGAGTCAGCCTGACCCGCAAGAAGTGGGTGCCCGAGGGCAGAGACCGCGCGCCCGCTGCATGGCATCCGCAGTTGGGTCACAGCCGAGCGCCCTGCCCCGGCGGACCCCAGGGCTCTGCCGTCGCCAGCCTCCCCAGCGCTGTTCTCGGGCTCTTTAGCATCTAAAACAAAGACTAATCCGAGACCATCGCCCTGTCTCCCAAAGGAGAGGGAAGGGGCGCGTCGCAGAGAGGAACCCAGACAGATTCGGGATGGGCTGTTTCCGAGGGCCCAAGTTCTCACGGAGGCCTAAATATCGCAGACACTTTGAAAAGGACACCCTGGGCTGTGTTCTAGGCAGGGGGTAAGGGACAAGACACAGAAGTATTTCCAACTTGCCAAACTGTCCATTTCTCTGTGCGGATTCTCCCCCACCCCTCACCTGTTGTTACTGGCCAAGTTGAAATTCCAGGTTAGATTAATTCAGCTCCACCCATGTGGTCTGACTGCCAGACTAATGCCCACAGCTGCCTTCCACCTACCCGGGTTGCTGTGGAGAAGGGTGGGTAGGTCTGTACCCTCCCTACACAAGGGCAAGTCCTGGCAGAAACAGACTGGGGTGAACTAGCCGGACCAGTTTGGGCGGTGCTCACCCAGCCAGGTACCTGGCAGGCGTCCTCATCCACTGAGCCTAACATCTCAACCAGAACTGGAAAAGAGAGTCTTTGGCCAACTGTGTGTGTGTGTGTGTGTGTGTGTGTGTGTGTGTGTGTGTGTGTGTGTGTGTGTTGCGGGGGCGGGAGTGGGGGGTGTTTAACTGATCTCAAACAGCTCTCGCGCTGTCCAGAAAGCCGTGGGCAGTTAGCTGAAGCTGCAGGAGTTGCCTGGGACTTCCTTTGGCACGCCTGATATTTGACAACCTGTTCCACAGTCCAGCTTGTCAGCTGAGCGGGTGGTGAACACCTACTTCCTTCCACGGTCTCTGGGAGTATCCAAGGGTTTCTGATCAAAGAAGTGAGTAGAAATGGCAATATGGAGTTGTAGACTTGGCACTCATAATGCATGCACACACTAAAAAAATAGGTGAATGATTAAAAATGTTTAATGTCTCTTAAGTGGTTACACTCCTGCTTACCAACTTCCTTTTGCTTGCCTATTATTTGACAGATGGGCTGGATGTGAGGCGAAGAAAATAGGCATTAGAGAAGCCTGGCTTCCAGACCTGCCTCTAGCACTGGCAACCTTGTATTGGGCACACATCGTCTCTCAAGAGAATCCAAATAAAGTACTTAATATCGTTTTTCACTGAGTGACAAGTGATTCTCACTGCTAACGATAGAGCAGCTTTGTGAGCTAAGTATTGTCATTAGGTCAGTTGGTTACCACGCTGTGGAATCAGAAGCAGGGCAGGGCGAATTCTGATTTGCCTGGGTAATTGGCGGCAACAGTTAAAAGACTTATCCTGCACCTTTCACGGAACCCGATGGGGTGCTGGCGTATGGGGCTCACCAGGAGAGAATACAGGGATGCCTACGGCCAACCACCTGGAGTAAGCAGAGGAGGCCAGGCGACCCAGTTCATAAGCAAAGTTCAGGCGTGGAGGAGCTCAGGGGTCAGGGTGTGAGAGGAAAGAGGGGTCAGAATGAGCCTTGGGGCACATCAGCTTAAGAGCGGCCAAGCCTGGTGACATAAATTGAGCCACCCAAAAGGAAGGAGCCAGGCCTGGCAAGAGAACGCCCTGCCAGACCTTCCCAATCACTTTTCTCTCTGGAAAGTCACATCTCAGGTCTGTTGCTTTGTCCCTGCCCTGTTTCAAGAATTCCTTCCCTGAGAAATAAAAGATTACTCCTTCCTTCTAAGGTCCCAACAACCAACCAAAGCACAGTTACCAAGTTCCAAGGTTTACCCTGGGAACCCAGGAGAGTACTGGACTCACAGAGTATCGCTGAGGGGTTACTGGCAGGAACATGAGGGACCCCAAAGCAGCAGCCGCACCTCACCCAACAGGAATGAAGACTTCAACAGTTGGAGCGGTGTTAACTTTACCACTTTATATACTCTAGCACCTCCTGTTTGCAATTAAGGCTGACTTGACTACAAATGGCTGGGAGGAGGGGCTTGAAGCTCAGGCAAGGAACCAATGACCCCCAGCCCCAATTTCCAGAGGAAATGTCAACAGTCAACAGCTGGATCTGGGCTGTTTCTTGCAAGCAGGTGCAGTTCATTGATGCAAATGCTCTTTTTTTTTTTTTTAACTCTCAGGGCTGAGTTCAACAACATACCCCTTCTATCTTCCAGATTCTTGAAAACCTGAAAGGTCTGGGCACAGATGCCAATTCTCCCAAGAAGGTTCAGATGCCAGGGTTCCTCCCATTTCGCCCGCACTCCGTCCAGAGAACAGTTATCAGTGTATTAACTGTTTGCATATTTCCTTTCTAGACACCAGACCAGCTCTGAAGGGCCAGGACCACACTGTTCTTTCTCCTGTCACCTCAGACCTAGCACCAGATCAGCATGTGTTGAAGAAGGAAGAAACAGGTCAACAGCGCCAACCAGTGAAGCACCCCAGAAACACTAGGGATCCATAGGCTTCCAAATTTCTTCCCTGACTAGTGTCCAGCCTGCCCAAATCCTTCAGGGGTACCTCAAACGAAGTCCAAGGTGCTCAGGTCTGCCTTGGGGTTTCCAGCCTTCTGTGCTGTGGCTTTATGCCCACACCGCTCAGGCCAGAGGAGCAGATGAGGAAGCCGATGAGTGGGACTCTTCTTCTCTGTGCAGACCTCGAGCTGCAGCATCCCCGTCTCCTGGGAACTTTGAAAAGTTATGCTCCTGTTCACCCCAACCTATTCCACGGGAAACTCTTCCAGTCTGGCCCAGCAACCTCTTAACAAACCCTTTCACTTGTCAAGTTTTTAAAAAATATGCATTTACTTATTGCGTGTGTTATCCGTGTGGGCGCACGCATGCCATTCTCTGCTTCTACCTGGGGGGTCCTGGGCATTGAACTCTGGTCATCAGATTTGGTGGCAAGCACCCTTAACTGCTGAGCCATATCGACAGCCCCGCTGATGACAAATCTAAGCAATGGACTAGAGGAAGCAGCTGGGAAGCAGGTTTAGGACCTGATCAGGGTCCGACCTTGCGATGCTTAGGAGAGAGTATCAGGTCTGACTTTTGTGAACTGGCCTGGCTGGCCCTCCCTCCTCAAATGAGGGTGGAGTCTCCTGTAGCAAAGTGTGCGCCAACCCTGCTGCAGCTGCCAGCCAGGCTGGACCTGGGCAGGAAAAGAAGCCTTAAGGCCTAGAGGGATGGTAAGCTGACTTCTGGATGTGGGCTAAACCGTAAGTGAGCTTCAGTTCCACTGAGGGATTGAAGTTAAGGAAGTAAACTGACGCTGACTTGGGATCACAGCAGAAGGGACGGACAGGCATCATGACTGCACGTGTGTGCTTGTGTAGCTTGATCAAAAAGTGGTGGGGGAGGGGGAGGACACATGGCTCAGCGGGGAAAGGCACCTGATGTGCAAGCCTGGTGACCTGAGTTTGATTCCCAGCATTCCTAGGAAGGCGAAAGGAGGGAAGTGACTTCACAGAGTAGTCCTCCGACTTCACATGTGCACCTGCTACGGGTGCCCCTGATACAATGAAACTGTAAAACTTAAAAAGAACCCATTGGGAACTGTTCACTGAAGCAGTACTGCTGGTCCTGCTGAACCTGCAAATACCTAATGTGGCTGGTCTCAGAGGGCGGTCAGGGGATGTGTCTGATTTGGCGAACGCAACTTTAGATACAGGCCCTGGGCTTGTTTGGGTCTCTCCTTCTCCTTTTTTTTTCTTCTAAATCTTGATTCTGACATTGAACTCAGGACCCCAGGCTTACATACCAAGTGCCTTTACTCACTGCCCATCTCACGGGCCTGGCGTGCTTCCTTTTCAAGGTTGAACAAGTTGGAAAATTTATTTCATCTTGGATGGTACTTCTTTGATCATGTATTTGGTTTTGGGGATATGATTGGTCATGTATTTTGCTTTAGGGGTGTGTTTAGTCATGTGTTCGTTTTTGCTGGTGTGTTTTTTTGTTTCGTTTTGAAAGACTTATTTATTTTTATGAGTATTTTGCCTACATGTAAGTATGTGCACTGTGTGCATGTCTTGGAGCTGGAGTTATAGACAATTGTGAGCCACCTTGTAGGTGCTGAGAATCAAGCCCTGGTCCTCTATAAGAGCAGCAAGTGTCTTAATACTTTCCAGTCCTTGCTTGTATATTTGTTAAAACAAGATTCTCTAATCAGCATTTAGCATTTGCACAGAGCCTGGCCATTTCAGACCATTCCTGCACACATTGCTCTGTGTGTACATGGATCCGACAGAAATTGTGAAAATGGTACTTTCCTTTTGGTACAGCATGGTACTTTTTATTGTTTTAGAGATAAAATTACTGGGGCTTAAAGGAATAATGGGTCCAAAGTCATTTGATTACAGAGTAGCAGGAACTGCTCTATAAGCTGACTCCTACTAATCACACTAGGGCTGACGTGGCATCTAGGATGGCTCTTGATAAAAAGGGAATTCACTGGTCGGTTTTATGGAGTCATGGGATGGATGTGTGTGAGGTTCACTGGTGGGGTTTATGACATCGAGTGATGTGTGTGAGGTTCACTGGTGGGGTTTATGACACCATGGGATGTTGTGAGGTTCACTGGTGGGGTTTATGACATCATGGGATGTTGTGAGGTTCACTGATGGGGTTTATGACATCCTGTGATGTGTGAGGTTCACTGATGGGGTTTAAGACACCATGGGATGTTGTGAGGTTCACTGATGGGGTTTATGACATCATGGGATGTATGTGAGGTTCACTGGTGGGTTTATGACATCGTGGGATGTTGTGAGGTTCACTGGTGGGGTTTATGACATCATGGGATATATGTGAGGTTCACTGGTGGGTTTATGACATTGTGAGATGTGTGTGAGGTTGAGTTGTGGGGTTTATGACACCATGGGATGTGTGTGAGGCTCACTGGTGGGGTTTATGACATCATGGGATGTGTGTGAGGTTCACTGGTGGGGTTTATGACATCATGGGATGTATGTGAGGCTCACTGGTGGGGTTTATGACATCATGGGATGTGTGTGAGGCTCACTGGTGGGGTTTATGACATCATGGGATGTGTGTGAGGCTCACTGGTGGGGCTTATGACATCATGGGATGTGTGTGAGGTTCACTGGTCAGGTTTATGGGTCACAGGTACGTGTGAAGTTCTAGACTATGCTTTTCCTTTGTGGGTTTATTTTATGAAAAATCATTTTAACCGATTTACCTATTTTTATTTTATGTGTATGTGTGAATGCCTCCATTCACGTTATGTGCCTGGTGCTTGAGAAGATTGGAGGAGGGAATCGGATGTCCCTGAGCTGGAGTTACAGGAAGCTGTGGGTCACACTGTGGGTGCTAGGAACGAAACACAGGTACTATGCAAGAGCAGTGCTCTTAACCACTGAGCCATCTCTCCAGCCCCAGCCTTTGTGTTTTATAGCAAGTTTTGTGACTACATATTGAATTTTACTTGACTAGAATAGAATGTGTTAATTGCAAGGAAAATAGCAAAGAGGTGGAATCACCTGGAAACCTTCCAATCTGAGTGGTCTCAGCAGGATAGGGGCTCTTCTTGGCTCGAGAACCCAGGCTGACATGGGTTAGCATGGAAAAAGACTTGGGTGTCTCCAGTCTGTTTGATTGACAGAATCAGTTATGTTGCTAGAAGGGATCAGTTATATGATGCTACAGTAGCAAACAGGCCCTGGATCTCAGTGATGCTCCATGAGAAAAGTATGTTGGTTGGAGGTTAAGATGTCTCTATGGGTCGTACCCACTGCTCAGCATGGGGGCCTGGCTGGATCCCCAGCACCCATGCAGAAAGATTACATATCTGTAACCCCAGTACTGGGGAACAAAGACAGAACAACAAACCCAGCTAATCAGTGAGTTCCAAATTCACTGAGAGACCCTGCCTCAAAAAAAAAAAAAAAATCGAAGGGGCTGGAGAGATGGCTTAGCAGCCAAGACACTTGCTGCTCTTGTAGCTCCTCAGAGGACCAGAGTTCTGTCCGCAGCGCCCTTGCACAGGCTGCTCACAGCTACTTGTTGGTTTATTCATCTTTTTTGTTCCTTTGTTTTGGACAGAGTTTCTCTGTGTAGGCCTTGCTGTCCTAGAACTCATTCTGTAGACCAGTCTAGGCTAGAACTCAGAGATCCACCTGCCCCAGCATAGTGAGTGATAGTCTTAAAGGYGTGCACCACCACTGTCTGGCTGCTCACAACTACTTGTAACTCCAGCTCCAGGGATCCTCTTCTGGCCTCCACAGGCACCTGTCCACACACACCCTCCCCGAATATATATATAACTAAAAAAAAATTAATCCTAAGAATAACTAAGGTAAAGAGCAATAGATGAAGGCATCTGATGCCCATCTCTAGCCTCCACATAAACATTCACCACACACACACACACACTCACACACACATGCATACACACACTCACACACATATACACTCATACTCACACACACATGCACACACACTCATACACATACATACATACACACACTAACACACACACATACACACTCATACTCACACACACACTCACAGACACACACACACACACACACACACACACACGCGCGTGCGCGCACACACACACACAGAATAAATAAAAATATGTCATTTTTCCAAAGTTTCTACCGTTCCATCGCAGAACATGT
>BDUI01004048.1:77610-88426 GCA_002335545.1 Apodemus speciosus
CCTGCCTCAGCTTTCCAGGTGGTGGGAATCTAGGCATGCACCACTGTGCCTGGCTTGTGAGTGCCACTCTGCTTATGAAGTGGTAAGCAATCTGACACATCTCTAGATCAAGCACTCACTCTGGAGTAGTCACCATCTGCATGAGTCAACTGAAATGAGTGAAATGAAACTGAGTCCTGACACGAAGGCCCCTCTCCCGCCCTCGCCGAGCTCCCCTCTGCCTCCACCTGGAGGGCTTGCTCTCTGCCTCTGAGAACTGTGACTCCTTCCCACAGCACATAAGGCCACAGTACTTGTCCCCAACTTCCTTAGTCCCTCCCTTGCACATGGCTTCAGCCAGATTTGGCCTCCTTCCTGTGGAACAAGCCAAGCTCCTTCACACTTCAAAACCTCTGCTCCAAATGTTTGTTTTGCCTGAATTGCCCTTGTTCCTCTTTCTGCCTGGTCAAATACTTCGTTATTCAATGTCAACTGTCCTCAGAGTGTGGGCAGATTAACCCGCTGACTTAGGACTCCCCCACCCCCATGTCCCATCTTTCCCTTAAGGAAATGAAACTGCAAACCAATTCTCTTTAGTACCTTCCTTGCTGAGTTTTTTCTTCTTTCACTATTTTTTGAGGTAGTTCTAGGTGTGGTCCAGGCTGACCTGCAGCTCTGGGGCCCATGTTTCCTATGTCCCCTGACTCTGGCTACTCAGTTCCCCTCTCTCACGGCACTGTGACTGTGCTTTCAGCAGCAGTTTATGCACACACGCATTCTTGACTCCATCTTCTGCGAATGGAGAGACAATATCCATGGCATACTCCGTTCTTAAGCTTTGTCTTCTCACTTAACAGTGGTTCACTGTTCTCACTTAGCACGGTTCACACCTAGAAATCTAGCACTGGGTGGCCGAAACTTGAATACTTCCAGTGCGTTCCAGGCCAGCTAGGCTATGAAGCGTTAAGAACTTGTCACGAAAAGGCAGCAACAAAGAAGAGCAYGGAGCTCTGCTTTATAGCATGGCATACTCCACCAGGCCCCACTAATAAGGTCATCCCAGTGCTTGGCGACTACAGTGAGGCATGTAGCAGGGCAGTCTGTCTGTGTGCCAGCATACCTATGGACCTGGAGCTCTGGGGCCCATGTTTCCTATGTCCCCTGACTCTAAGCACCAGGATCAGCAGGGCAAACAGCATGAGCTCTTCCTGCTACGACTGCCCAACTGCCTCCGCAGGGGTTAACTGTGCTACATTACCACAAGCAAGCGGCTTCAGCTAAGTTCCTTAATTTTTCCTCTGAGAGAAAAATATCTTCWGAATTGGAATAAATGAGTATTTTAAAAAATATCATACAACCATGTTTTCAAATACATAYAAGGACAGAACAATTCTTGCAAAAGCTATTTATAATTATCACCCATTGACTACAGACAACCATTGACACCAGCCTGGATCTATTAAAATCAGTTAGGATTTCCCTTTTTATTATTAATCTGCCAACTGAGCAAACTTTTCTTCCCTCTAAAGTTTAGGCAAAGTCCTATTTTGAATATTTGGCATAATTCTTACTTTACTGACATGATTATGATGAATTATTTTAAAATTCATGGGCCAGTTTTATTCTGGCCCCACGTCATTCCAGTGCACATGGGACCACACCCGACTGAAGGGCGGCTGGTGTGGGAGAAGTGCAGGAACCCTGTGGCCAAGCCTCCTGACCTGCCTGGCTGCGACTGTCAGAGGCTCTGTGTGCTCACCACGCCCTCTAGCCTCTAGCTCAGGTGACACTCGTTCCCATACAGCCCCTCCCTGAGCACTGTCCACGCTTCCCTGTCCATGTCTCCTTCCGATTATTACTACTGTGATTGCCAGCTTCCTCGACTTTACGCCAGCATCTGCAGGAGTCTGTGTTGTGCTGGGTGCTAGCTTGAGTATGTGTCCTGTTCATCCTCTGGCATTCCTGATTCCTTTATCTAACACCATCCAAACAGCACTAAAATCTCAAATTAGTCCCCAAAAGTCTCATTATGAAATGCTTCAATTGGTCTATTCTAAGGGACAAAGCAACCCTGAATGACAGTCACTATTACTACCACCACCCTGCCACTCCACACAGGCCCTGAATGGGCATTAAGAAGCAAGGTAAGGAGACTTGCCTGCTTTACGAATCCCAGGGTCTGGGTCCAACCTCCATACCACACAACCAAAGGCCAAGCAGCTCTAGTTTACCCCTGGAAGGACTCAGCCCACTGGCTTCTCTGCTCCTCCCAGCAATGCTGCCCTGGCCCCGAGAAAACCCACGCTGTTCTGTCTCTCTCAGAAGGGATCAGGTGCATGCTCTTCCTTCTCATGGCCACAGCCTTCAACCCCTGCTCCCCTAAGTGCAGCCACCTTAGGAATCCCAAGGGAAAGCTAATGCCTCCTCTAACTCGGCCGACATCCCCACTGTCCTATTCCACAGCACCTCACAGCTGAGAGACCTCCTCTCCCAGAAACCTGCCTCAGCCACATCCTGCCACCCTCTGTGGGAGCAGGCTCCTTCTTTCCACTCAGAGACTATTTTCTACCTGTAAAGTCACCAGCCTTTACAATGTGCCTCTATTCCTCCTTAGCAAGAAAGACCATTGAAAGCAGTTTGTCAGCTCTTAAGTCTTTTGTATATCTAATTCAATTTTATTTGGACCTGAGACTTCGTCTAGACTCTCACACTCCTTTCTGTGATCTAACTTTCGTATTATAATTCTGGTACTCTGCATACACAAATTCCCGAGAGGGCTAGCAAGATGGCTCAGCAGGGAAAGAAGAACTGCTGACCTAAGTTCCATCCCTGAAATCATGGAAGGATGGGAAGAGAGAAGGGAAGTTAAGTTGTCCTCTTGACTCACTCTCTCTCTCTCACTCTCTCTCTCTCTCTCTCTCTCTCTCTCACACACACACACACACACACACACACACACACACACACACACACACACACAGATGAAGAGGTGTTGCTAGAAGAAGAGGAGTATATGTCATACTAGAAAAAAAATGTGGGGTTGGAGAGATGACTCAATGGTTAAGAGCACTAGCTGCTTTCAGAGGTCCTGAGTTTAATTCTCGACAACCACATGATGGCTCACAACCATCTGTAATGGGATCTGATGCACTCTTCTGGGGCTACAGTGTACTTATATACATAAAATAAATAAATCTAAAAAGAAGAAATAATGAATGAATGAATGCGGCCAGGCATGGTGGGGCACACCTTAACCCTAGCACTTGGGAGGCAGAGGGCAGGCAGAGTCTGTGAGTCTCTGAATCTGAGGCTAGTCCTGTCTACATAGTGAGTTCCAGAACAGCCAGCGCTACATTGTGAGACTATGTCTCAAAAATAACCTTTAAAAAAGGTAAAAAAGGCAAGAACACACGAACCCAGTTCCAGCTGCACTCAGAAGCCCCTCCCTTCTGGCCCTCTCTATGGGGCCTTCTCTATGGGGCCCACGCAATGTGACATGACAGGAACTCTCTCATGTGTTCTCAGGCCCTGCTTAGTGTGCCCCAAGCTCCCTTCTGTCCAGAGCTCAGCCCCAGCCTGCAGACGGCTGGCTTGCTGTCTGCAACAATGGGCGTACTTGGCATCTGACCACACTTGCAAAGTGTCTCTCAGAAGTCGACAGCAGTATCTCTCAAAACATGCTTTGCCTTGACTGGGAACCCTGCCCCACAAGTCTGTCGAGAGATCTACTTTATAGACAAGGACCCTTCAGTGGAAAGCTTTCCAGGCTCTAGCCAAGGTCACTACCAGTCAGTAGGAGCCAAGGGCCAGCGTGTTCTCGAGGTCTCCTGGCATGACATCATCCCATGGGCCAAGCTGGCTCCCAAGTTCAAGTCACAGAATCAGAGCCAGAGGGCACTTCTACAGCTCGCCTGCCTGAGGGACTGCGCAAGGACCAAACTGTAATAATTTAGGATGAGGGGAGGAAACATTCCTTCCTTCCCCATATCCTAGTCAGAAAACAAAGGTACCACTGAAGCCTCAGATGACCCGACCCAGRAAGGAAACTTCATTCTGCAGGTGGCTGCAGCTGTGAGCAACCTGCAGACCTGGAGCTGTAAAAGCAACAGTTCGTTCTAGCTCAGTTCTTCACCCACAGGGTTACTTCCACACAGCACACTGCCACAGCTCTAGCTGCAGGAGACCCCTGGGAGACGGGCACTCAGTACTGGGGTGCTAGTGCGTATCTACACTCTCTGCGCTGGCTGAGGGCTGGAAACTAACTTCCAAGAAACCAGACGTTTGCAGGACGTCAGCTCATGTTTCCTGAAGTTTTTTAGACAAGACAAGACAAAACAAATAAACAAACAATATAGACACTAAGTGTGATTTTTTTTTTTTTTTTTTTTTTTTTTTTTTTTTTTTTTTTTTAGAGAGGGTTTCTCTGTGTAGCGCTGGCTGTCCTGGAGCTCAATCTGCAGACCAGGCTAGCCCCTAACTCCCCAAGATCCGCCTGTCTCATGCTGGACTAAGGCATGTGCCACCATCACCTCTCTCTTTCACTGTTTCACAAAGTGAAACCTAAGAGTTCTCGGCTCCGAGTTACCTGGGGAGAAGCCTGGAGATAGATGAAGCCATGTAACGAAAGCCGGTCTGCAAACTCCTGCAGGAGAAACGAGTGCCAGTCCTGATAGATGTGCCACTCGACGTCACTGAGGGAGCCATTTTCAAATAGATTCTTTGCAAAGATATACCTGGTTGGAATTGTTGAGTGGGAGGTTGGGGTGGAGGAAGAATGGGAAGTCRGGAGTGGGAAGAAAGTAGAAAAATCAGTAACTGGCTTGTTTCATGCCTATCTAAACCACTTAACCATTCTAGCTCCTATCAGCCCTTAAAAAAAATATGATTTAAAAAATATCACCCCCCCMAAAAAAAACAATATTTCCTCTGCTCCCTTGCCCTTCGCCACCTGCAGTAGTTGGGAGAGCTGGTCATGAGAGCGGGAGAGCTAGCCCTGCACTCTGCCTGAGCAACACAGTAGAGCTGGCCCTGGTGGGTGTGAGCTGGTCGGCTGTCCCAGCCCTGCACCAGCTGCAGCACTTGGGAGAGTGGGCCCGAGCTCGACCAGGCAGCACAGTGGAGCTGGCTTTGAGGTGGGTGAGAGCACGGCAGTAGGAGAGCTGATCCTGCCTCCTGATGATGGGAGCAGTGGGTGGCCTAGCCAGAGCAGGGCTGAGAAGCTCCACCCTGGTGTGGTGTGGGAGAGCCAGAAGGCTGACCTGCTCAGCTACCACCGATGTGCAGATTCTGGGATCTGAGCTGGCCCACCCCATTATCTGTTGGAGTGCACGAAAGGGTCAGTCCTGAAACCAGAGTGAGGGCTACTGAGTCTTCAGCTGCTGAGCCTTCCTGCTTTGTAGCTGAGAGGCCAGGGAGTAAGCTTCTTGTGGTGTCAGCTCTGGGGCTGACTTCAGTAGGACCAAGAGAGCAACCTCCCCTCGGCAGCACACAGGAAGCTAGCCTCCTCTGCCGAGCGTCCAATCAGATCAAACAGGGCTAATGCTGAATATCAAACTAACTTCCCTCTTTGCTTACTTCCACGAGAAAAGGAGGATCTGGTAGATTGAGAAATCAGAGCTGTGTAAACCATGGCTTCAAAAGAGTCAATTCTGCTTTTAAAGCTTGATACAAAACACAATTTATAACAGCAACAATGAACTCCAGTTTCTAAGGCAATGGTCAGCAACAGGCTACTTCTGAAAAAGTTGAAAACCACACTCCTGTGTGACCGGCCCAGGGAAGTGCACACTGCAAAGCTGTGACTCTCTTAAGAAAGTGGCTCTTACGATGACTCTGACTCCAGTTGCAGCTCCCACGGGCCATGCTGCCTCTCAACACATGCAGAGATGACTGAGCCCGTACCTGTGAAGTACTCGGGATGGCGACTGCCACTCAGCAGCAGACAGCTCGAAGCTATCTGAACTATTTTTCTGAGGCCACAAAGAAGCTAATTTGTGAACTCCAAAAATGAACTTGCCCAGACTAGTGTGACAAGAATTGAGTGCTGCCAGCTTCTTCACAGACAACTAGAAGATGAAAGTTACATCTTCCAAATAAAAATGACTACGCCTGCCAGGTGGTGGTAGCGCACGCCTGTAATCCCAGTACTTGGGAGGCAGAGGCAGGCGGATTTCTGAGTTCGAGGCCAGCCTGGTCTACAGAGTGAGGTCCAGGACAACCAGGGCTACACAGAGAAACCCTGTCTGGACAAAACCAAATCCAAAAAAACCAAAAAAAAAAAAAAAACAAAAAAAAAAAAAAAAAAAAAAAAAAAAAAAAAAAAAAAAAAAAAAAAAAAAAAGACTACCCTTATAAAAGGGGCCCTTGCCTCTCCTGAGGTAGGCACTTCCCCTGTTTCTCCAGAGCTGCTGGCAGTGGGCAGAAGGTGGGGTTAAAGAGAAGGGGATGGGGAACTGCAGGTAAAACAGGGCTGAAGGACCTAGCAGTCCAGAGCTTTGTTCTAAAGCCACACCCATGTGTTTGTTAATTCAGTCAGACCTTCTATTCTTCTTCCCTGCGATCACTGTCCTCTGGAACACACCCCATACTTGGGGACAGCATGCAGTCCTTGCTGAAGTGGTAATCTCATGGAACAGGGACTAAGGTGGTGCTCTCTGGTGTTGCCCTGAGGCTAGGCCTGGTGCTGGAGTGCAGGAGAGAGTCAGGAAACCCACGATAACCAACAAATAAAGGAATGATACTTTCTCCCTTTGGCACTAGGACTTCAACTCAGGCCCTGGGCACAAAAAGGACCATTGAGTCACACCCCCAGCTCCTGGAATACATTTCTAAAGGAGTATAAATGTTCTTGAGATTAGAATTTGTACCAGGTTATCCTTTCTGCCTGAAAATATTCCTCTTTAATGAAAGCAGCTTTGATGAGGTAATGGCACAAAATATGATCAACTGCCTACTTCTTTAWAAGGAAATGTCAAGACCCAGGGAGTTGTTCCTTTTTTTTTTTTAATGGTTTTTCGACATAGGGTTTCTCTGTGTACCTTTGGCTGTCCTGGAACTCGCTCTGTAAAGCAGGCTGGCCTCGAACTCACAGAGGCATGAGCCACTACTGTTGTGCTTGGCCCAAGTAGTTCTTAACAACAGGCATAGTGGCACATATGGCAATCCCAACTCCCAGGAGGCAGAGGTGGGAGGATCACCTATGAGAACAAGGCCAGCCTGGCTGACACTGACTCCCAGGACAGCCAGGGCTACAGCTGAAACCCTGTTTTAAGCAAGCAGCAAAGCACCTATAACTAACAAAGCATGTCATTTTGCTCTGAGAGGAGGCTCACAAGCCGGCCACACAGATATTTTACAATGATTAGTGAGCCAAGTTCAGGGACTGGGCAAAGCAAACCCACAGCACTGTGGGCGTAGTGTGGCTGGCACAGTGTGGTGCCTTACCTGTCACTGTACACAGACCTCTCAAAGACCCGCACAGACTTCTCTGCCTGCAGCAGTGTCCCTGCGATGGGCTCCAGCTGCACTTTCAGGCGGCTCATGAAGGACAGGGTCTGAAATGTGTAGGACCATCGTGCTGGCTCCTGGTACATCATTTCTAGCAAGTTTCCAAGACGTCTGGGAGTGCTGTCCTATGGGGGAGTGCAGATGAGGAGAAGAATTTTGTAGAAGGTGAATTAGTTCACAACACAGACCACCCTCTGCCCTTCCTCAAGAAAGTTCAATGCTTGATGTGAAAAACAACCATAGATACTTCCCTCCACTGAAACATGAGGGCAGATGTGACTCCCAGCTCAGTTCAAACATGTGAGGAGGAAGAAACTGTTCATCCTTGTATGATAAGAATCTGACAGGGAGTGACAAACCACACTCACTGGAACAGGAAAGAGCACAGCACAGCTCGCACATGGAGTTCACACACACTGGAGTCCTGGGCTCGGAGTCTGCAGGCAGTCGCCTACAATTCTCCTCTGAAACAAATCCTACTTTAATACCAATGTTGAGTTTCAAATTCCATTTGTGGTTATTTCTCAAACTTCAAGGAAGATACAAAAGAAAACAACTGCTTATTTGAGAATCTAAATAACCAGTGAAAAAACAGACTTCTGTATTTTATGGAAGGGTGATACTGTGTTCAAACAAAGCCTGGTTCCTTCTTTATTCTAGGAACCACGAAATGCAATTTGAAGTCTCATCAATTCTGAATGAACGGGTAGGAACAAGTAGTGGACACTCATGGGCCCAGGTTTATTTTCTAGGCTCAGCCAATGCAAAAGAAAAATTTAAGCAAAGCACTTTGTATTTTCATTCATTCATTCATTCAACTGTTGCTGACTGAAGGCCTGTATGAGTGAAACACTCCATGGGCTGGGTGCGATAAGGAGTGGAGAAAAAGAAAGTACACTTCAGACTTTACTGGACTATTACTTCATTTAAACTTCTAAACAGCTTCCTGAGATGAGCCCCATTTTACAGACGGGCAAATCCACTAAGAGGCTAAATAACTTACTTGTTTAAGGTTCCCTGGGGAGTGAACAGAGAATGGCGCTCAAATTGGGCTTCCTCTAATACCTCTCCCATAAAGGCAAAGAAGATGCAGGAACTGTGCTGAAGGAGTTCACAGTGAGGATGACGAAGAGCAGAAATAAGGCCAAGCATGTGACACACGGTCAGTCATTCATGCTGTCAGAACTGACAGAGGTTTCAGGCCAAGAGTATCATTAAACTTTGGAAGTAAATGACAAGCAGAACCTTCACAGACAATGCAAACATCGTTCAGATGTGTCAAGAGACAATGAGTGGCTATAAAATATAAGGGCTGGGGAGATGGCTCAGCGGCTAAAGTGATCGCCACTGGAATATAAAGAGCCAAGTTCAAATCCCAAGAGTACACATAAACCTGGGCCCTGTCAGGCATATTATCTCAGTCCCTACAGCTAGAAGGGACGCAGAGACARGGGCTCTGGCAGCCCCTGGGCCAGCTAGCCTGGTGCCCACTGCAGCGCTGAACAAGACTGTCCTCAACAAGACAGAGGTGGGGGCCTGCAGCCAMGGCTGTCCTCTCATCTTCTGTTTCTGACAGCCTGCTTTTATTCTATCAGTAAGGCAATAGCGTGGCTCTTGCTGAGGTATTTATTGAGATATTTACGTTTTTGTTTTCTGTTTTCCTATTCTGGGCCACAGTTCTCGCAGCACAGATACCGACTTTTGTTCCTTTTCAGTTGATAGATACACACACACACACACACACACACACACACACACACACTATATATTTAAAAAATTGAGTGTGTATATGTGTGGCTATGTTTGTGTGAGTGCGTGCACTTGTACACATACCCCCCATACACATAATTTAAAATAATAAAAGTACATAATTTATTTCTTTAAAATAAAGGAAGAAAGAAAGAAGGAAGGAAGAGCAGGCATGGTCTTACTGTATCAAGAGAAAGAATGATAAATACAAGTCTTTTCCCCTTTAATTCCAAAAATTAATGAAGACTTCACTAAGACTTAGAATGGAAAATCAAGCAGTATTGAAATCTACAAATATAGAGCAATACTAATTAAAATGCAAGGGAAATGAGAAGAAAAGACATGGAATAGAAAAAAATCACAAATGTTAATATTCGTCTTCAGTTAACAGAAAGAGGAGACCCCCAAGATGAGAATTCAGAGGGAACAAATTTTCCCATGTATTTTTTATTTATTAATTTTTATGTGCATTGGTATTTTGCCTGCATTCATGCCTTTGTGAGGGTACCAGATCCTCTGGAATTGGAGATGCAGACACTTGTGACCTGCCATATGGGTGCTGGAAATTGAATTCAGGTCCTCTGGAGGAGGAGCCCATGTGCTTAACCACTAAGCCATCTACCTCTCCAGCCCCATTCTCCCCTGTCCCCATGTATTTAAACCTGGGCTACATCCTCAATGATAACTAAACTAAACTAAGACATTCCCAWTTTCTTTACAAGTCCTAAATTGATTCTGTCCTGCAAACAGCAGGCAGCATCTTATCACTGATGAGTCACCTCAAACGTTACATATAAAMCATTCTTCTAAAAAGTTGACAAAACCAGGTGTGCTAGCACACACCTTTCATCCGACGTGTGGAAGACTGAAGCAGAAGAGCCGTGTGAGCTGGAGRCCAGCCAGGGCTACCAAATTCCAGACCAGCCTGGTCTACATAATGAGACCCTGCCTTTAAGAAGAAAAGCAGCATCAGCCATGACTATCTCATGGTAAAAGGGGTGCTAAGATTTATGAAAAAACTGAGCATTTGCTGTTGATAAAAATTGGGCACTAGAAGGAGATGTCCTTYCAGGCTCTAGACAAGRAGAAACAGAGGACTCGACGCTGGCATTAGATGGAGGTCACCAAGGGTAGAAGAGAGCAGTGACCGCTCTCCTACAAGCTCTACCCAAAGCAAGCAGGAGGAGAGAGATGAATCATGAAAACTGGAAAACTCTTCTAATTGACTCCAGGTGGAGGCAACTAGTATTGTCTAAAAGTCTGAGCAAAGTATTCAATATAAGAATTGAGTCATTCTAGTCAAATACAATCAACTGCTTTATCAAAACAGTAGCAGGAGTTGAAGAAGATGAGAGGAACACCAATAACGACACAGTACGTATCTACTCAGGACTGAGATAACTAGAGCACCACTGGGATAATCAGATAACTGACTGTTTATAACAAAGAGAAGGGCTGGAGAGCTGGCTCAGCAGTGAACAGCATTTGCTGCTCTTCTCGTAGACCCCGGTTTCATTCCTAGCAGCCCCATGGCAGCTCACAACCATCAGTAACTTCAGTTCTGGAGGATGCTCTCTTCTGG
>BDUI01004049.1:12546-27822 GCA_002335545.1 Apodemus speciosus
GGCAGCCTTGTCTAGTACCTGATCTTAGTGGGATTGCTTCAAGTTTCTCTCCATTTAGTTTGATGTTGGCTAGTGCTCTGCTGTTTATTCCTTGTACTATGTTTAGGCATCAGCCTTGAATTCCTGATCTTTCCAAGATTTTAACATAAAAGGATGCTGAATTTTGTCAAATGCTTTTTCAACATCTAATGCTATAGCCTTGTGGTTTGATGTTTATGTAGTGGATTACACTGATGGATGACCATATATTGAACCATCCCTGCAGGSATGAAGCCTACTTGATCATGGTAGATGATCATTTTGATGTGTTCTTGGATTCAGTTGGCAAGAACTTCATTGAGTATTTTTGCATCAATATTCATACAGGAAATTTGTCTGAAGATCTATTTATTCTCTGCAGGTGGGGGGATAAAATAAGAAGTATTAATTAATTAATTAATTAATTAAAAAGAATATGACTAAGAAGCAGAATAGGGACAAAGAGAGAATATGAATATGGGAAATAGAGTGCAAAGAGAAAATTTCTGGGGTATGTATGTAAGTATGGTTTTTATGCATGCATGGATCTGAGTTCATTCTGTGCCCTCTCCTTAGTTATTCCATATAGCACAGTGATTTTTTTCTGGTTGTGCCTTGCTAGGAAATATTCATTTTGACAAGCAAGGTCTTACAGTTTGAGAATATAAGATGATTGTGCACCTGTATGGACAGGAACGTATCATGATCTGTGTTACACTATCTGTGTGGCACAGATTGATGAATGATTTATTTCTGTCATCAGAAAAGATACCACCCTATCCATTTGTCAGCATAAATCAGGACTATCATGGACACATTTTCTGAAAATTTATCATCTACAATAGACCAAGGAAAGGGTGTATGCATTTCACTGAGTCCCATAAAGATATGAATACCTAATATTGTGATGATAAAGGCCTTCACTGATCTGTCATCTGCTCCTTCCCTGTGTGCACCAAAGCACTTAAGGGCATAACCCTCAGGTGCTTCCTCTCAGCTTGGTAGTGAATGTAACCAGTTTTAAAGGTTATCCACATATCTGTTACATATGTGACATATCGGAACATACATTCATCACTGGGTCTTAATCCTGACCTTTTGCATTTCCAACTGGATTCARCTGTGCAGTGTGCAGGCTTACTCACCAACTTGTGGCAGACAGCAGCCTGACTCACAGATGCAGCAAGCTGTCTGATGTTGGTTATTTTACCTCTCAAAAATCTCTCTTTACAAATMTATAAACTTGACATATACTGTGGAAACTTTTAGTTTTCATGCTACACTGACATCTAAAAACCCTTTGAACTTGCCTGTGGTCTCATAGMCCATTATAAACACCCTCTAACTAGAAAGATGATAGATAGATGATAGAAAAGAGATGATAGAAAGATTATAGATAGATTATAGAAAGATGGGGATAAAAATACAATTAAAGATGTAAATGCAGCTATAGACATAGACGCTTATTGTGTGATGTCAGTTGTAGTAATTCAGGGTAATAAAGGTAAATGGAGACATCTAACAACTTACTGTCATTGAAGCCATTGAAACTATTATAGTTTTGCTTGATGAATTTGTTGCTTAATAAATTTTGGCAGCAGTGTGAAAACATACCAAGGTGTATATATATATATATATATATATATATATATATATATATATATATATATATGTTTCTTATCTGATAAACTCACAATGTACACTTACATACATGGACACATGTATATGTCCTTTTGAGATACAAAATATTGTACATTTTTATGGATGCATTGAAATAACACATTCTTCTGTTTTATCCTCAATAATTTATTTTTTAATTCACTTTATATCCTGATCTAAGCTCCCCAATTCTCTCCTCCCAGTCCTGCCCTTGAAAATCACTCCCCTCCCATTACTCTATCCCCTTTTCCTCAAATAATGGAAAGCCACTTAACCTTGGGACATCTAGTCCAAGCTGGACTAGGTACACCCTCTCACATTGAGTCCCAACAAGGTAGTTCAGATAGGGGAGAAGGGATCCAATGGCAGGCCACGTAGTCACAGACACCCCTGCACAAATAGTTAGGGATGGCATGAAGACCAAGCTGCACAACTGTAGGGGGCCTAGATCTATCCCCTGTGTGTACTTTGGTTGGTGGATCAGTCTCTGTGAGCTCCGGTGGGTCCAGATTACTTGAGTCTGTAGGTATTCTCCTGGTATCCTTGACGCCTCTGACTCATTTAATTCTATCCCCCAGGCTTCCACAAGACTCCAAGCTCCACCTGATGTTTGCTGCAGGTCTCGACATCTGTTTATTTATTTCATTTTATTTTGTTTTTTTTTTTTTTCTTGTTTTGTTTTTGGTTTTTCGAGACAGGGTTTCTCTGTGGAGCCCTGGCCATCCTGGTACTGTAGAGCAGGCTGGCCTCGATCTCAGAAATCTGCCTGCCTCTGCCTCCTAAGTGCTGGTATTAAAGGTGTGCACCACCACTGCCCAGCTGTTCATCTGTTTATATCAGTGGCTGAATGAAGCCTCTCAGGAGACAATTAGGCTGGACTCCTCCTGTCTGCAAGCTTAGTAGAGTATCATTAATAGAAGTAGAGATTGGCTTTCTTACATGGGATGGGTCTCAAGTTGGGGCAGACATTGATTGGCTGTTCTTTCCGTGTGTGTTGTTATCTTTATCTCTGCACATTTTGTAAGCAGAACAGATTTTAGGTTGAATATTTTGTGGGTAGAATGGTATCCCTCTCCCTCTACGGAAACTCATGGCTGACTACGAAAGGTGGCTGCTTCAATATAAATCTACTGGTGGCAGGACCCTCATTTAGGGTTACCACCATAGCCTCCCATAGCCTCCCTAATCCCAGTCCCTCATATTCATTCCTCTTCTGCTCAATTCCTTCTCTCCATTCATATCCAAAGAAAATTTAGTTTACTTTACTGGGGGAGAGTTATATATCCTCACTGTGCCCTACCTATTACTCAGTTTCTTTAGGTCTGTGGATTGTAGTGTAGTTATCCTGTTATTTATATCTAATGATGACGTACAAGTAAGTACATATGATACTTGTTTTTCTGGGTCTGTGTTATTTCACTCAGGATGATATTTTCTAGTTCCATTCATTTGCCTACAAAATTCATGATGTCATTTTTTTTTAAAAAATAGCTGAATAGTGTAAGGTGTAATATCAGAGTCGTTTTGATTTGCATTTCCCTGATGACTAAGGACATTGTATATATCATTTAGTGATTCTCGGCTATTAGAAATTCTCTGAATATTCTCTATTTAGCTCTGTGCCTAATTTTTAAATGGATTTACTTAGTTTGATGATATCTATTTTTTGAGTTCTTTACATATTTTGGACATTAGACCTCTGTCAGATGTATGGGTGGTGAAGATGTTTTCCAATTCTGTAGGTTGCTGTTTTGTCCTATTGGTGGTCTCTTTAGCTTTGCAAGAGTTTTGCAGTTTCATGGTGTCCTATTTATTAGTTGTTGATTTTAGTGCCTAAGCTATTGGTGTTCTGTTCAGGAATTTGTATACCATGCCAATGAATTCAGAGAAGTTCTCTGCTTCCTGGTTGATTAGATTTAGTGTGTCAGGTTTTATGTTGATGTTTTTGATCCACTTTGATTTGAGTTTTGTGCAGGGTGACAGATATGGGACTATTGCATTCTTCTAGATGTAGACATCCCTTTAGACCAAAAACCACTTGTTGAATATGTTTTTCTTTTTCCATTGTATGGTTTTGGATTCATTGTCAAATATCAAGGCCACAGGTGTGTCAGTTTATTTCTGGGTCTTTGATTCAATCCATTCATTAATCTGTCTGTTGTTATGCCAATGGCATGCAGATTTTATTACTATCACTTTGTAGTACAGCTTAAAATCAGGCATCATGATATCTCTAGAAGTTCTATTGTACACTATTGTTTTAGCTATCCTGGGTATTTTGTCTTTCTATATGAAGTTGAAAATTGATCTTTTGAGGTCTGTAAATAATTGTGTTGGAATTTTGATGGGAATTGCATTGAAATTGCAGATTGTTTTTGATAAGATGGCCATTTTTTACTATGTAAACTTACATGAGCATGGGAGATCTTTCAATTTTCTCATATCTTCCTAAACTTCTCTCTTCAGTGACTTGAAGTTCTTGTCATACAGATCTTTCACTTGTTTGTTTATAGTTACCCCAAGGTATTTTTTGTGGCTACTGTGAAGGATGCTGTTTTCACTAATTTATTTCTCAGCCTGTTTATCATGATAAGCGGTATTTGTCTAGAAAATCATCCATTTTGTTTATATTTTCCAATTATGAGGATTACAGGCTTTTGAAGTAAGACCTCATAATTCTTTGAACTTTCTCATTGTCTGTTGTTATGACTTCCTTTTCACTTCTGATTTTCTTAATCTCTGTCTTTCAGTATGTTTGGCTAAGGGTTTGTCTGTCTGGTTCATTTTCTCAAAGAACCAGCTCTTATTTTCTTTGATTAATGTTCTCATTGTTTCTAATTGATTGTTTTCAGCCCTAAGTTTGATTATTTCCTGCAGTCTAGTCTTTTGGGGTGTGTGTGTGTGCATTTGCTGCTGCTTCCTCCTCCTCCTACTCTTCTTCTTCCTCTCCTGTTACTCCTCTGCTTCCTTATCCTCCTCCTTTTTCTCCTAAAGCTTTTAAATTGGTAGTATAAGAACTCTCTATTTTCTTCATAAAGGCACTTAGTGCTACAAACTTTCATCTTAGCACTGCTTTCATTGTGTCCCATCAGTTTGGATATGTAATGTCTTCATTTTCCTTGAATTCTAGAAATTCTTTAATTTCTTTTTTTTTTGCTTTTTCCCCCAATCAAGTGTCATTGAGTAGATAGTTGTTCACTTTGCATGAATTTGTAAGCTTTCTGTTGTTTTTATTGTTGTTCAAGTCCAGCTYTATTTCAGGTTGATCTGATAAGAAACAGCAGCTATTTCAATTTTCTTGAATCTGTTGAGGCTTCCTTTGTGAACAACAATGTCAATTTTAAAGAAAGTTTTAGTGGTGCTGAGAGAAGGTATATTCTTTTGTGTTCAGGTGAAATGTTCATTTGATATATAACGGCAGTAAGTTTCATTAATTCTCTGATTGGCTTTTGCTTCTAAAACTAGAATATTGATGAGAGCTGGTTATTGAAGTCTTCCACTAATAATGTGTGTGGTTCAATAAGCAATTTAAGCTTTAGCAATGTTTCTTTTACAAATGTGGGTGCCCTTGCTTTGGACGCTTCTATGTTCAGAATTGAGATATCATCTTTGTGCATTTTTTCCTTTGTTGAGTATAAAGTGTACTTTCTCATCTCTTTTGATTAATTTTTGTTGAAAGGTTTATTTTATTAGTTATTAGAATGGCTACTCCAGCTTACTTCTTGGGTCTGCTTGCTTGGAAAACTTTTTTTCAGTCCTTTTACTCTGAGGTAATGTTTATCTTTAGTGCTTAGGTATGTTTCTTGTATTTAGCAGAATGATGGAGCCTTTTTGTCATCCATTCTGTTAGCCTGTGTCTTTTTATTAGGGAACTGAGTTCATCAGTCTTGAGAGATATTAATGACCAGAGATTTTTAATTCCTGTTATTTTGATGTAGATGGTATGTGTGTGTGTGTGTGTGTGTGTGTGTGTGTGTGTGTGTGTATGCATCTATTATTTTGCACTTGGTAGTACAGGATTATTTGTTTCTTGTGTTTTCTTGAGTATAATTAATGTCCTTTGGTTGGTGTTTTCCTTCAAGTATTTTTTGTAGGGCTGGATTTATGGATAGAAATTATTTAAATTTGCTTTTGTCATAGAATATCTTGTTTTCTCTAGCTATGGAGATAGAGTTTGCTGGCTATAACAATTTAGGTTGGCACCAGTGGCTTCTTAGAATCTGCAAAACAACTCTCTGTTCAGGCCCTTGCAGCTTTTAGAGTCTCTGTAGAGAAGTCAGGTGCAATTCTGACAGGTCTGCCTTTGTATGTTACTTGACCTTTTACTCTTGCAGCTTTTAATATTCTTTCTTTGTTCTGTAAATAATCTGTGTTGATTATAATGTGGCCAGAATATTTTCATTTTGGGTCTAATCTAATTAGTTTTCTGCTAGCTTCTTGTATTTTTATAAGCATCTCTTTTTGTTGGGGAAATTCTCTTCCATGATTTTACTGAGAATATTTTTTGGTACTTAGAGCTAGAACTCTTCACACTCTTCTATTTATATTATTCTTAAATTTAGTCTTTTCATACTATTCTAGATTTCATGAATGCTTTGTGTCAGAAATTTTTTTAGATTTAACATTTTCTTTGACCAACGATGTATCATTTTYTTCATATCTTCTACACCTGAGATTCTCTCTTCTGTTTCTTGTATTCTGTTGGTAATGGTGGTGTACCTGTTCTCTTTCCTAGATTTTCCATCTACAGGATTCCCTCAGTTTATATTTTCTTGTTGCCTCTATTTCCATTTTCAGGTCATGAATAATTTTATTTATTTATTTTATCTGTTTAATTGTATTTTCCTGTAATTCTTTAAGGAATTAATTTGTTTCTTCTTTGAAGGCCTTTACCCCTTTGATTGTATTTTCTTGTACTTGTTTAAGGAATTTATGCATTTGCTCCTTAAAAGCTTCTATTATCTTTATAAGATTGGATATAAGGTCATTTTCTTGAGCTTTGGTTGTATTAAGATATTCAGGTCCTGCAGTAGCAGGAAAATTGTGCTCTGAGGGTGCCATATTGCACTGGCTTTTGCTGATTGTCTTTATACATTGACATTTAGCCATCTGGTTGTCCCTTGATTTTCCTGATGTAGCAGGTATTGGGAAGCCAGGCCTAACCTAAATGTTCTGGGCACAGCCAGCCTCTATTGGATATCCTTTAGCTGGACAATGGAAGTCAGAAGGTAGTGCAAATCTCCCAGCAGCTCAACATGCTTCAGATGACCTGGCAGGCAGGGCTTGGGTATAGGAAACGGATATGACATTTGTGATTCTAGTTATGCAGGTTTGACAAAGGTAGGTGCTGATGACCAGGAGCCTCCTGGCCCAGAGAAGGTAGTGATGGAGGCATAGAGTAGGACTCTGGTGATGATGGCTTTGAAGACTGAAGGTCTCAGGGCTTGCTAGCTCTCTAACTGTACTGGAAGGCTGATGATAACTTCTAAAACATCCTAGAAACTTTCCTGCTCTTTATGAGGGTGAAAGACTGCTGATTTAGGTGATTAACACCTGCAGCCTAACACCAGAGGATTAAGCAATGTTGTCTTTGTTCTATTTCAGCAGGAACTGCTGGCTTCTAACTTTCAACCTTCTAGTCAGAAGTCACAAGGAGAAAAATGGGACACTTAAAGAAGAGGTTAATGAGTAYATTACTAAGTTGTAAAGAGTTTCCTTCAAAAGCTATGTAAGGGGAAAGGCAGAAAGATCCTTAGTAGGAAAGGAAAAATTCTTATAGGTGGGGAAAGGTAAAAAGTGAGAGAGAGAGAGAGAGAGAGAGAGAGAGAGAGAGAAAGAGAGAGAGCGTAAAAGGGAGAGTGCAGAGAAAGAGAAAGTGAAAAAGAGCAAGCTTCTCTCTATTGTCTTCAGTACTTATACAACTTGCAGAATATATAATCACATGTTACAAAGTTCATCACAAGATCACAAAAATACCAAGTCATAAATTGAAAAAGAAGTTTACAAGAGAGAATGTTTACATGCATATCGATTAGGAGTAATTATCTAGCTAAACATCTATCACTTGTTTTTCACAAGTTCATTGAAAGTTTAAAACCATAACTAAGTTATTAGTAAAGTTTTGTATAGATAAATCCAGTCAATAATTTATCTTCAGTCCTAACATGTATAATAAATCCTAGTTCCCCTTTTATGACCTTTGGTTAATTGTTTTACAACCAGACTGTGTAGAGGGGCAGACAGGTACACAGGGAACACCAGAGTAGAAGATCGCTTGGGACACATCCCTCCAGGACTCCACCTAAACCCAGGAGCTCAGCAGCACCATAGCAGTCTGTAACAGGAGAAAAGCAGGTCATCCAGGGTTGCTGAGATAGRCTTGCAGGCTCACAGGAGGGGCAAGCACCAGCCAGTGACAGCAGGACCAACTAACACCAGAGATAACCAGACGGCAAAAGGCAAATGGAGGAACATTGCTTATAGAAATCAAGGCCATATGGCACCATCAGAACCCAACAGCAAGTCCTGGATACCCCAACACACTAGAAAAGTAAGATTTAGATTTAAAATCACAGGTCATGATGCTGATGGAGGGCATCATGGAGGGCTTCAAGAAGGACATAAATGGTTAAAGAAATACAGGAGAACACAAGTAAATAGAGAGAAGCTCTTGAAGAACCAATGTAAAACACAACAAAACAGGTGAAGGAATTGAACAAAGCCATCCAGGATCTAAAGATGGACGTAGAAACAATAWTGATATCACAAAGGAAAATAACTCGGGACATCAAATACCTAGGAAAGAAGTCAGGAGTCATGGATACAAGCATCAACAACAGAATACAAGAGATAGAAGAGAGAATCTAAAGTGCAGAAGACATCATAGAAAGCATTGACACAACAGTCAAAGAAAATGAAAAATGCAAAAAGCTCCTGACCCAAAACATCCAGGAAATCCAGACAAAATGAGAAGACCAAGCCTAATGATTATAGGTGTAGAAGAGAGTGAGGATTTCCAACTTAAATGGCCAGTAAATGTCTTCAACAAAATTATAGAAGAAAACGTCCTTAAATGTGACCTCTTCTAGCCCATTGTTTTCAAAGAATAGCAGCCAGCCACCTGACCACCAGCCTCCTGCAGAACAAGCAGAACCAGTTTCCACCCTTCAGGGGAGGGGCTTGGCCTGCCTTTTTATCTTTGGAGAGATGCATTAAAGGTTGAATCTTCAGCAAGAAATCATGCCTGTCTCCATGTGTTTATTCTTGCCACCCTGTTCTTCTTATCCCCATCTCACCTTCCAGAGAACCCGCAGTTAGCATGTTGCTGCAGGTGGCTACATAATGACGCCCAATGGATTGGACCTGGAAATGAAGAGGCCGAATGAGGTTCGCTGTCTTGGGTGGAGCTCCACAGAAAAAGGAAAAAGTTATGTATCCAGCACAGTAAGCAGCAGAGTATCAATTTAGTGCTAACAATGTCATTTTTAAAGGCCGTTGCTGCAGGGGTGCGAAGAGGTACAGAATACACTGGGTCAGCTTAGGCCCAATGCTGAGATCAGCTAGGGTGTGACAGCGAAATGGAACAGGGAATTAATTCAATTAGGCATTTTGTCCACAGTCTTAAGAACTGGCCCAGGCAAGAGAAATAGGGCATAAAATAAAATAAAACAAAAAGAGTAAAAAACAAAAACAAAAATCCGATTCTAGAAACATGAAAGAGTAAGAGAGAAGGAAATTGGATTTAATTGCATTATAAGCGTGCTTCCCTTTCTGTGCATCATTTTCTTCTTCTTCTTCTTCTTCTTCTTCTTCTTCTTCTTCTTCTTCTTCTTCTTCTTCTTCTTCTTCTTCTTCTTCTTCTTCTTCTTTTTGTCTTCATTGCACACCTTGTGTCTACGTGTATGTTTGTGTCCTCTTCGTGGTTTTTTTTTTTTTTTTTTAATGAGTATTTGTTTCATGTTGAAAAGAAAAATTGGTAAGGACTTCATCTGCTTTCTGTCAATCTGTTGATCTGGTAGTGTTTAGCCCGAGGAAAACACAGGGGTGCACCCTGCACCCCATCCCTAGGAAGGCGATACCCCAAATCACTCACGAGAAACAGTCTCGATGCAACCGCATGAGTATTTCTTTATTAAAAAAGAAAACCAGTATACTGGGATCGGCCGCTCATAACCACGCAGGGTTAGAGAAAACCAATCCCGAGTGCACAGCGGAAAGGGTTTTTATACGGACATGGCAAAGGGGGAAGAGTACGGGGTATTCAGGTCATGGGGCAATACAGACATGGCGAAAAGGGGGAAGGGTACGGCGGTGTAAACAACCTTTGTAAGCAACCTTTGTGATTATTCAGAGCAGGAAGGGAGGAAKGTATTCAGAGCAGGAAGGGAAGAAGGTAAGCAACCTTTGTGATTATTCAGAGCARGAAGGGTGGGGAAAACAGCCTTTGTGATTATTCAGAGCAGGAAGGGAGGAAGGTAAGCATTACAGAGCACAGGCTTAAAATTTTAAGGCAAGATCTTTCAGTAGCAGTTTATACAGCAGAGGCTGATTTAAAACTGCCCTGCGCTCAACTATGAGTCAAGCATGGCTAAGGGAAAAGCTGCTTCTTAAAGGGCCAGCAGCCTCAGGTTTTGGGAAAACTTTGGTTTAACTTATGAGATTCGTGTAATGGCTTTATTCTTGTTTCTAATTGGTCTTAACTGTATAATGTTTTACATATCTTGACTAGAGTTATAAATTATTGGTTATGATTTAAAAAGGTATAATGTTATTAAGAAAAGGTTAGTTTAAAACTGATGGCTCAGGGTTGTAGCCATCTTAACCAGCCACACGTGGCCTATCGCAACTCACTCTTTGTTCTTGTTTATAATTGGTCTTAAAAGTATAAGTATGTTCTGCATGTTTTGACTATGGAGTATTGGCTTGTAAATTATTGTGCATGATTTAAAAGGTATAAGGCTTGGACTACCAAGAAGAAGGTTCCTTTAAACGCTCACACAATGAGGCCTGGCCGGCAGGCTGCAGCCATGCCAGATCAGTTGGTGTGGATCTAGCCTTAGAGACAATAGAGATATTTTCATCTGAGCTGCAAGCTTAGTTGTAAGCCTCAGTGGAGGTTTGTGGGGTGCTGCCTTTGGCTGATACGTCTCACTTGCAGAGTTTCTGGCCAAGAAAATATTTTTAGTGGATTCATGCAGGTGTGATTCAAACTACAGTTCACATATAGCCTTACCTTGTGTGAGGAAGGATGTTTTGTCTCTGCTTCAATACAAGAAACTAGGATCTCAGATTTTTTTTGTTACAGGCCTTTGCTCTTAATTGTGGGATTTTAAATTTTTTAAGTAAATAATTTTCAAAGGTTAAGGTAAATTAATTGGCTAAGACATTGCTTTAAGCTTGTCACAAGAGGATTTAAGCCTCTGATGTTTTCAAAATAAATATTAGATACATAACTTGTACGTGTTCATTACAATTGACAAAGAGAATATTAATGAAAAATCAGCCCTTTTCCTCTCCAAATAAAGTTTTACATCCTTCAATAAAGATATTGGTGTGTTGGTAAAATGTTCTAAGATAAAATCATAAAGGTATTTTAAAGGAATGTTTTAAGAGCCTAATAAAACATTTGTTCCTTGCTTCAAGCAGCAATCAAATTGATTATTATTGATGGTTGATCTATTACATGGCAAGCCTTTTTAGGCAAAATTAATAATTGTTATCCAAAAGATAATTTGTTACAATTTGATCACATGTTTGTTCTNTATATATATATCATGGTTTAAAATTGCTTAAAATTTTCCCTTTTTAATACTGCTAATTCTTAATTTTTACAATTGTTTATGCAAATATAATTCAAGTTAAAAAAGATATGTTCTTTAAATGACTGTCCTCTGGATATTTGAGAGCTGATCCAGGGCCTGGAGAGAAGGCTCAATGGTTAAGGTCACTGACTGCTCTTCCAGAGTTCCTGAGTTCAATTCCCGGGAACCACATGGTGGCTCACAACCACCTCTGATAAGATCTGACACCCTCTTCTGGCATGTCTGAAGACAGCTACAATATACTTATATATAATTAAAAAGGTGCCTGGACAAGACCCCTTAAGGGAAGGCACATGAAATTTGTGTCCCAGGCAGACTATATAGAAACAATTGGACATACAAGCATATTCTTTATATCATCAAAAGGGTAATGGCTTAAAAAATAATTTTATAWTTTTGTGCTCATCAAATTATAAAGATTTGTTCTTGGTGTCCTCAATTTCTACCTCTACCACATAATGGTGATGATTCTATAGGACTTAATTAATTATTACAGATAAATGATACTCATATTCCTAACTTAAAAAATTAGAATATACGCATGTGACTAATAATTCATTTTAGGCTTTCTAGTTGCAACTGCTCTAACAGAAAAAGCAACTAAAATGCTACCTTTATTTTCTATAATTATATAGTTATTGCCTATATTATATGCTTGATGTTCCAACTTAAATTAAAACAGACAATGGAACTGGCCATTTAAKAAAAGTTATCAAACATTTGAGATGTCTTCGACAATTTAATTCTTTATAATCCTCAAAGACGGGGTAATATAAAAACTTTAAAACAATATCTTCTTTAAAAAAGGAAAGGGGGGGGAATTGTATTCCCGTGCATATCATTTAAATTATGCTTGTATATTTTTAAGAAAATTTAAAATTTGGATGTCAAGGAACTCCTTGATGAGTATATATGGCATCCTATAACTAGGCATACTGATGCCTAGGTGAGATGGAAGAATTCTCTTATTGGCATATGACATGATCCTGACTTAATATTGGGGAAGAAGGCATGTCTATGTTTTTTTTTTTTTTTCACAGAATGCTGCAGAAGCATGCTAGCTGCCAGAGTAATTGGTGTGGTACTAAAGCTAATGTTGACTGTGGTCTTGCTAAGTGCCCAGACAATGATAACAGAAAAGCTATATTAACTACTCTTTAATTGTCAAATCTCCCAGAGTAAATAAACTGCCTCGAATCAAGTTTTTAGAACTTGTGGGACAGAGAAATTGGAGACTGTTAAACTAACTTAGAAAAATTAAATTAAATGAAAAATTCACCTACAAGATTATTATGGCAAAAGCCTCCTCTTATGTGAATTCCTTTGAGGGTGTCTCCTAAATGTAATATCCTGCCATATTATGGGGCAGTAGCCCAGATAATTGTGCTTGGAAGGAAGCAGGCCCTAACTTACTTTGGCAAAGAACCAGATATTCAGCCTTTTAACATAGATCAAGATGCTTGGCTCAAGCACCAAAACACATATTGGTTGCTTGCTCAAAAAGGATTTGAAGATAGATAACCATTATCCTGAAGATAAATTAATAAAGGTTTTAAATATGCATGAGGTTGTATTTCCTAATGTGACATCTTTACAGCCACTGCATAATGCTCTTTTAATTTTCATGGATGGCTCTTCTAAAGGAAGAGCTAGATATCTTATTAATAATTAGCAGGTTGTTATAGAAACACCTGGGCTCAGCTCAGTTAGCAGTACCTTTAATCTTTTTACAGTTAGCTTGTATGTTGCAGAATCTGCCCCTTTATTAGAAACCTTTGGCACATTTAATTTTAATACACCAGGAGGATCTTTGTTTTCACAATTGCAAAACATTCTTGCTAGAAAAAAAAATCCCTTTTATATTGGCCATATAGGAGCTCACTCCGGTCTTCCTGAAGCTTTAGCTGAAGGCAATCATTGCATTGACAGAGTTCCAACAGGAGAGACTTTAGTTTTAGAACCTGTTGAATTGGCTAGACGTGTTCATAATTTCCATCTTTCTAGCCATACATTAAGGCTGTGACAAAAAATCACTAAGGAGCAAGCAAGAATGATTGTGAAACAATGCCCTAACTGCCTTACCTTATCTTCAGCTCCCCATTTAGGGGTTAATCCACATGGCCTTGTGCCCAATCATATTTAACAAATGGATGTAACTCACTATGCAGAATTTGGAAAATTAAAATATATACATGTTTACATTGATACTTGTTCAGGATTTCTTTTTGCTTCTCTGAATTTGTGAGAAGCCTCTAAAATGTGATTGATCACTGTTTATAAGCCTTCAATACCAAGGGATGACCTAAAGTCATTAAGACAGACAATGGGCCAGCCTACATTGGCAATAACTTTATATGATTTTATAGAGAAATTGGTATTAAACATAAATCTGGGATTACTTATAACCCAAATGGGCCAAGGAATTGTTGAGCATGCACATCGCACTCTTAAAAATTGGATTTTTAAAACAAAGAAAGGGAGACTGTACCCTCCTAGATTACCCAAAGCACAAAGCACTCCTTGCTTTTCTTTTATTTGTTTTGAATTTCTTGCAAACTGATGCTAAAGCTCAGTCTGCAGAATATTGCCATTGGCATCCTGTCACTTCTTATGACATGATTAAATGTCAAGACCCTTTAATTAATACATGGAACAGTCGAGACCCTGTTTTAAATTGGGGAAGAGGTTCTATTTGTATTTTCTCTCAAAAAGAAGATGGAACCCAATGACTGCCAGAAAGATTGGTATGGCAGGTAAATAGAGACTCTGAATCAGCTGGTAAAGGTAAATATGACTAATTCAATAGTGTTCTTAAAGCTGCTTCTCCCATACTCTGGAAGGTAGGCTCTTTTTCCTCTAGTCATTAATTTGCAAGCCAGGTTTTGTTCCTGAGCTACTAATTTACAACCGAATTAACTACCTTGGGCCTTCCAGAGAAAGTACAAGTGGATTCTCCTCTTAATCTCTTCTGTTGTGTTTCAAACAGGTCTATTTCAGACACAGCTCAGCAGCTCCCCAGGACTCAAAGAAAGGTAGGCTATGAGGGCCACCCAGTTCACATTCACAGGGCACTTACTTAACCAGCAGATCTACAAAAAGGGGGCCACATAGAACTCAGATCTATGTGTGTTTGCTGATAGAGCAAACATGGGCACTAGCAGGAGGTGCGAGAGGCAAAGCACTGCAAGGGAAGGATCATATTTTCTGGTTCTGAGATCCCTGCAAGCACACCTGATTGCATAGGGGTTGATGTTGAGAAACTGTCCTTATAATAATAATAAGGAAGTCTATTACCCCTCCTCTGCAAAAGACATCATATAATACTTAAGGGGATCATGGTCACTGCTTTCCCTCTCTGGTCAAAGATACCGTCTTTTGATGGATATTTATCCACTCTTTTTTTCTTAAATTTAATGAAAAATGAGGAATTGTGACCTCCTCTATACCATTGTTCTCAGAGAATTGCAGCCTCCTGCTGAACAAGCAGAACCAGTTTCCAGTCTTCAGGGGAGGAGCTTGGCCTGCCTTTTTATCTTTGGAAAGATGCATTAGAGGTTCAGTCTTCAGCAAGAAGTCAGGCCTGTCTCCATGTGTTTGACCAGAAAAGAAATTCTTTCTGTCACATAATAAATAACACACCAAATGTACTAAACAAAGAAAGAATATTAAAAGCAGTAAGGGGAAAAGGTCAAGTAACATATAAAAGTAGACCTATCAGAATTGCACTAGAGACTATGAAAGCCAGAAGAGCCTGGACAGGTGTCATACAGACCCTAAG
>BDUI01004050.1:0-13769 GCA_002335545.1 Apodemus speciosus
GACAGGGCCCTTCCCTCACAGGATTGGAGTGACTGTGTCCTAAGGCCTCAAGGGGGCATTGCCAAAACCAGGCAAAGTCACCTCCCCACCACCATCTATAGAATATTTCCAAAAAGTTCTCTGTGGGGCATGAGTACCCAGCGATTATGTAACGAAGGGTTAGGAATTGTGTTGGTGACTCCTTGCTTGTGGGAGTGGCCTCTGCTTTTGTGGCTTGCTCCATCTCCCTTAGGAAATGCAGGCAGAAGGGTTGTCAGGCAAAGACGTGAACCCTGTGCTGGAGGACTTTGCTATGGACAGGCTGAAATCACACTGGGAGCACGGTATCCCTGGTTACATGGTGTAACCATTTGTCTGCTCCTGGAAGCTTTTCTCAGGCATGCTCTTGGGGACACAGAGTAGCTCTCCTGGCCTGAAGGATTGGGAATTGGTTTCTACCTGGCATCCTCCCATCTCTGCCTTCTGTGGAAAGCTAACAGCTAGGGAGGGGAGAAAGGCCTTTGGTGGCTCTATAGTGGCCAGTGAAGACTGAGGGTCACTGCTCACATGACAAATGTGTGACCTCTTGGCCACTATTTCAGGTCAATATTGACTGTCAACTTGGAAGGTTCTAGAATCACGTAGGGGACAAACCTTTGGGCATGTTTGTGGGAAAGTCTCTAGATTGGCTTAATGGAGGTGGGTCTTTACCCATCCTAACTATGGGTAACATCATCCTCCGGGCTGGGTCCTGAACCGTATAAAACTGAGACAGTGAGTTGAGCTCTGTCTGGCGTTTGTCTCACTCTGACAGTGGGCACGCAATATGACCGACTGTCTCACACTCCCCTTGCTGGGACGTCCCCATCACAAGGTACCATACCCAGAAACGTGAGACAAAATAAAATCCCTGCTTCCTCAAGTCGTTTTTTGTCAGGGATTTTGTTATAGCAGCAAGAAAATTAACTAACTCAGATGTACTCAGGAGCCTGCACAGACACCCAGTGCCTTCTGTGTGTCTTAGCAGACCAAATAACTTAGCAGAAGAGACCTGTAGATTGGGGTAGGACATAACTCTGCGTTGATATGCCCCTCCTCTTTGTTAACCTGAACTTCCCTTTGTTAACCTTGTTTCCAAAGCAAGGCACGAGCAGGTCCTTCCTGGCTCAGTTTTCTCWYGGGTGAGCTTGGCTCTCGGGTTCCAGGTGTTTCTAGAAGCAGWCGCAGCCCCCGACAGAGCTGCTTCCCACCACCACCCTGCTCAGTATGCACCATCACAAGGAGTCACCAGGACGGAACGTTCCAGACCCTGGCATGATTTTCCAGAGAAGTGAGTTCCTTGAGTATCAAAATTAACCTTTTTTAATAACAAAGACGATACAGTCCATTGAAGTGCGGCTGGATTTATCTTATGACAGGGCTTGTCACAGCCTTGAGTATTCACCGGGTAGTTTTAAAAGTTCATTAAGCTGGGGAGATTAAATATCGCCCTGAGCAGCGTCCCATAAAGGGGAAATATGGTCCTATTACTTGGTAAAATGTTGGGCCATGTTGTTAATCCAACTCCCTCGAGTCCTCATCTTCCAACTCAAAAGACATTTCCTCGTGCTGTTAAATCTGACATTTTCCGAGACCCCCGGACTTTTTTTTATAGCCATCACTAGAAACGCAACAATGCCGAGTGTTGATAACCCCGGGCACTCCCCCACCCACCGAGCCTCTGGGAAATGTCAAGTGCATTAGTCCTTCCATTTGTCCCACCAGCTCCACCCGTCACTCTGCTCGGCAATAACCRGATGACTAATGTAGAGACTTGCTGGTCAGGAGTGTGGATACCCAGGGCCCATGAGACACAGCTGAGCCTCACTCCTGGGCATCACCCTGTCACAGAGGGATCCACGTTGGGACAGTGCCATGCTGGCCTCCTGCTGGCCYCTCGGYGGTTAACACGTCTGGCTTCCCTTCTGATTTCCTATGCAGTCATTTGGTTGAGTCTCTAGGGGWSWGACTCACCTTCTCAGCAAGACAGCACTCCTAACTGGCCCTCACACAGACTCACCTAGGGTAGCAAGAGCMTCTTCATGTACCCAGGACAGGAAGTGATACCAGTGTRGACCACCATCMCCCAGGAGTATCCACATGGTACCCCAGGGACTGATGGGATTGGGGCTCTGTCTGGCCACCTTGAAGTGAGACATACCGACTTCATGTCTAACTGAGGAGGTCTTTATGCAGCACAGCCATTTGCTGGGCAGTTTTGCTGAATGTGTTCTTCAGCTAAGTCAGGCTGTGTGTKGACAGGACATCTGGGGTTGCAGACAGAATTTGAGAGATCACCTCAGCATTCATGTCTAGCTGGCCAGCGAGAGCGAAATTGAGACCCATGTAACAAACCAAGCTGGTCTAAACCAGCTGTCAGTGTTCAGTAACCACACCCATCAATGCCACCAACCAACCGCTAGCAAATGTCAGCAGAGTGGCAGTCGCGTATATATTGCGCCATTATCCAAGACTAGGGAACAGAGAGGGTAAGCAGCATGACTGAGTAGGCACAGCACAGAGGCTAGATTCAAACCCATGCTTTTCAGAGCTGAAGGCCACTCCACTAGCCACATCCCACAATGCCCCTGGTGAGTGTCTGTGGCCCCCACCTTTGCTGCCAGGAAAAGCCTGTCYTGCCTGGGTATTCCTCTTCCAGCATGTTTCTGTAACACATCCAGTGGGGTATCAGCCTTCATCTCCATCTACAGCACCATCRCCATAGTGATCTCAGGTGTTAGATGAGATACTACGCAGCGCACCACTACATTCTCAGAGCACTGGGTTTGTATCACACGCTTGTAAGAGCACACAGTTAGTGCCTGTGYGTTGCCRTCACCGCTGAGCCCTGGTGTAGAGACACACAATGGAACAGAGGCTGCTGCTCTCACCCTCCAGGGGTCAGGGTTGTTACTGTCCTGTTCTGGGTGTGTTACAAGCTCCTTGCTGGGGGGCTAGAACTCCAGCTGCCTGGAGGGGTTGGGGTTGCAGGTGAAGCACTTCTGGGGTGTCTTTGTCTCCTAGGGTCTTTCCCCATACCCATGACCTCTTCTCCTGTAAGATATGTCCTTCCAGCATCTCTCCTCAAGGGTCAGCTGCCCTCCTGGCATAGGCTGCCCACACAGCCCGCCTCAGGCCCTGCCTCTCACGGGGCTCCTCTGCTGGCCATAATTCCCAGAGCTAGGGCAGGTATCCGGGTGTACCTGTCTTGGTTGCTTATCTCAGAACTGATAGTGTACCTCCAAAAGTCCCAAACTGAATGTTGGCAGAGTCCGTCTCTGCGTCTTCAGAGACGTCCATTCTGTCTGTGGCTCTTGCRTAACAGCCATGGCGCCCTGAGCACACTGTTTGCGGGAGGAAGGRGAGGAGAATTTTACTGAGAAGGAATAATGTCACTTAGAAGAGTGACAGGAACATAAGGCTTGATTAGCTGGGGCTCTCCATGGAAACAGCCCCACAGGACCTGTGTCCATGAAGAGACGAGGAAGGGACAACTCGGCCCAAGCTGCTGTGATCTGGTGAGTCTGAAGTGGGAGTGCTGACCTCTGTGGCTAGAAGAGGCCAGGAAGAAAGAACAGTCTAAACCAAGGCTGCTGCTGCTGAGRGGGTTCTGTCTTTATCTCTTAAGACCCAGACTAATTAGACGAGGCCTGTTTGCCGTGCTGGGCAGGGTTCTATCACTGTAACAAAAGGCAGAGACATCAGCTTACCGAGAAGAAAGGTTATCCCACTCAGAGCTTTGTCCTTTAACACATCAGAAGGCCCAAGACGCTCCTGTGCCCAGGAAGAAAGATTTGGCTTTGGATCACAGTTGTGCAGGCTTGTCCTGAGCTCTAGGCCTAGGGTAGCATGCCTCTGCAGATCATGGGTGGTATCAGAGAACCCCACTAAGAGGCAGCTGGTGGTGGTTTCTCCAGGGACCTCAGGGTCCATGTTGGATGCTGATCTGAGGTCCCTGCATTTCTGCTGCGAGGCCTTCTTTGTAGAACCCAGAAGTGTAGGGACATTAGTTTCTTTATCGACGTAGRCTTGCAAACCTAACGACCCTTACAATCACCTCTCGTTTCCTGGGCCCTRTGCCAGCCATTGCTTACGGGACAGCCATCTTGTCAGGCGGGCCAGCGACCCACCCTTCTTGGTCACTATGTGCTGGGCTGTCTGCCCGGCTTCCTCAACCCACATAGTTCCTTAGTGTGGCTACATCACAGGCTTGTGAGGAAGGGCTCGTGTGTTAAACAGTGGGCCCCAAGTGTTCAGCATCCCAGATCCTTCAAAGCTGTCCCCCACGCTCAAKAACGTATGATCTCATACTTCCTAACAATCTTGAACACAGACACACCAGGAGGCCAGCTGGCAGCAATGCGGGTGCTGTTGGGAGAGGCCAGGAAACGCCATGGAACATTTGTCTGCCATTTGGAGTGTAGACAAGGGAGATTCCTCTGACACTAGAGATCAGCATCAGGCACCCACTGGGGAACACAGGCTGCACTGGACCTGAAGCCTGTGTTAGGCTAGATTCTAGACAGAGACACAGGGCCACTCTGCTTCCCCAGTGGCTGCTAGGTACAGTTCATGAGAGGAAATCAATCTCTCTTTGTCTCTGTCTCTGTCTCTCTCTCTCTCTCTCATCTCTCTCTGTCTCTCTCTCCTCCCTCTCTCTGTCTCTTTCTCCTCCTTCTCTGTCTCTCTCCTCCCTCTCTCCTTCTTTCTTCTTCTCCTCCTCCTCNAACGTATGATCTCATACTTCCTAACAATCTTGAACACAGACACACCAGGAGGCCAGCTGGCAGCAATGCGGGTGCTGTTGGGAGAGGCCAGGAAACGCCATGGAACATTTGTCTGCCATTTGGAGTGTAGACAAGGGAGATTCCTCTGACACTAGAGATCAGCATCAGGCACCCACTGGGGAACACAGGCTGCACTGGACCTGAAGCCTGTGTTAGGCTAGATTCTAGACAGAGACACAGGGCCACTCTGCTTCCCCAGTGGCTGCTAGGTACAGTTCATGAGAGGAAATCAATCTCTCTTTGTCTCTGTCTCTGTCTCTCTCTCTCTCTCTCATCTCTCTCTGTCTCTCTCTCCTCCCTCTCTCTGTCTCTTTCTCCTCCTTCTCTGTCTCTCTCCTCCCTCTCTCCTTCTTTCTTCTTCTCCTCCTCCTCCTCTTCCTCCTCCTCCTCCTTCTTCTTTCTTCTTCACCTATATAGTTCCACAGATCTTCTTGGGAGCAATTATCTATCTAGACAAAGGGCTCAATTCCCAGGTTTGCTTTACAGCTGGCTATGGCTCCGTGAATGGGCTCTGTCTACTGCAGTTAAGCAGAAACCTTTGGTGGGTTGTCTTCAATTTGTTTTCTACTTTTCCCCTTCTTCCTTCTACACCTCCCTGTTTGTAGAAATGGGACACTAAGAAAATAGTTGGATGTGAGTCGGCGGCCTTGGACCATGAAGTAAGCTTGAAGCACACACACACACACACACACACACACACACACACACACACACACACAGAGAGAGAGAGAGAGAGACAGAGACAGAGACAGAGACAGAGACAGAGAGACAGAGACGGCGAATGGGAGGCAGAGACAGAGAGGCAGAGAGAGACAGGAAGAGAGACAGAGAGAGAATTGGAGACAGCGAGGCAGAGAGAGACAGAGAGAAACAGGAGGAAGCTGGGTGTATGTCTCTCCCAACCACTACAGTTCCCTTGAGCTGGCAACTTCTGGGCCTGGTTTTAGTCTGATGAGTATGAAGGCAAAACGCACACCTGCGGTGAGCCCTGCTGCTGAGTGGCTGCTGCTTCCTTTGGTTGTGGGAGGCGGCGCTGCTGAGTTCCTGACACTTTGCAAACCTGATATGGCTGATAGGAAGAACCGTTGATTCCCCCCTCTTTTGAGGACAGCCACACAGTGTCTGTCAGGATGCAGGCTCATCAGAAAAAAAAAAAATCCAGAGGTTTCAGTGTGTGCTCTGTAGCTTATGTGAATGGCTCCACATGTTATTCTTAATTAATTATATTTTATTGAAGCAATTAGGTGACTGACAGCCTCAGTTAAGTGCTAATGAAAAGCTCACATTTTCCTGTCTTTTCACATACTGTTGGCCACAAAGTGTAGCTGAGATTCCCAGGGACTGGAGCTGAGGCTGGTGGCAAGGACTGGGCTGGGCAGCACATCCCTTGGGAAGAAGCATCCCGGAGCTTGTGCCCTCTTCTCCGCAATGCCTGACTGAGCGCACTCCCAAAAGCAAGGTCAGCGTTCCCGTCCTGAGCACTGGCACTTCTCTGGGAGGGTGGGTTCATTGCTTGAGCTTTCACACTTTTCCGCCTCCTCCGGAAGGCCAGCAATGGGCAGTAGAGCATCAGGAGGATTCCACACTTCTTACTCTTTCTGGCCTCTCCAGTGACAGCAGATGTGCTCTCTGTGTGCCAGTCATGTCCGACGCGGGGCTCTCTGCCTTGCATCGTGACCCAGAGCATCTGACTCCAGAGCCCTGATTATCCTGACACAGGTGCCCAGGAGCAAGAGATGCCATGGGCAAGCTGATGCACTTGTGTTTACGTAGGCAAATTGCCCACTGGGTCCTTTCTCGACATTTTGTTTCCCGGGGAATGACCCGATGCAGCTGAGGGAAACCAGCCTTCCTCTCCTGGTGCTGATGCACAAGAACCACAGTCTTTCCAGAGTTGTCTGGCCCTCTGGGATGGAGTCTATGGTTCCCCCTAAGCATTGATTCCTGCCTGCAGTCCTGGAAGGCTACAACCTCTTGCTGTCCAAAAGCATAGAGCTGGCCCCTGCCTAGCCTTCCTGTAGGACTTGGTCCCGCTCTCTGTGATGTAGAGTCAGCTCCCACACTGCCCGTGCTCATAAGCACCCTCTCCCTCACTCCTTTTCTCTCTCATCTCTATATCTCTCTGTCTCTCTGTCTCTGTCTCTGTCTCTGTCTCTGTCTCTCTCTCTCTCTCTCATACACACACACACACACACACACACACACACACACCTATGTACTCAAATGCCACTTGTCACATAAATCCAGCTTCTTGGTACAGATCAAAGCCTTTATGGTCGTCATTCCCACGCTGTTTTCAGAGGTTGTAAGCTCTTCAGTTGGGACATTTCAGGAAGCTCAGTGGCTGGGAATAGAACACTTGTCCAGTGTACCAGTGTCTTCTTCAGCCTGTGTGTGGTGAGAAAGTGTTTAGGGACACCCAAGTAGCCCAGGGTCCTTGTCCACTTCAAAGTCCCTGGCTTAATCACATCCCAAAAGTCCTTTCTACTAAGACAGTCTGAGGGTTAAAGCATGGCGTTTGGGAAATTGTGTTTGTTCCTTTCCACTCTGGGCTGTAACAGTAGAACCGTGGGCTCCCTTTGGGCATTGCTGGCAGTGGACTCATGTTGGAGAGTGGTTGGCACTCCACACTGTGATTTGGTGACAGGAGCCCAGACAGATTGAGATGCTGACCAGACTGTATTCTGAACCCCCGTACCCCTGCATGTGCACACTTGCTGGGATTGAGGCAGATGCCGTGGCAGCCTCTGAAGCTGTGCCGCTGGCTCAGCACAGCATCCCTCCTCTCAGCGTGTGGCAAAGGCACAGGCTGCTCTTGTGACCCTTCCTACTGTGACAACCAGGGGCTGGTGGAAGGTGAGTTATGAAGCAGCAGGCACTGGTGTGACATGGCCTTTCAGCCTGCCATTGGTTCCATTTCATCTTGGCCAGAGAGGCAGCCTAGCGGTGGGAAGGGAAGGACTCGTGGTCACAGGACTGTCCATCCTGCAGCCTGCGGGCAGCATGCACCCAGGTACAGCTGTGAACAGCATGCACCCAGGTACAGCCGTGAACAGCATGCACCCAGGTACAGCCGTGAACAGCATGCACCCAGGTACAGCCGTGAACAGCATGCACCCAGGTACAGCCGTGAGCATCCAACAAAAACCCGCAAACCCGAAACACTGTGAGACTTGTTTTTTATTTTACATGTTTGATTTTCATAATTCAGTTCTGGGGTTCTCAGAAATGAAGATTGCAGGTGATACCTTCTTGTAAGATCAAAAGGCTGAGGCAGAGCACACCTGGGAGAGGGTCCTGTGACCCACTGTTTGTTCAGAGCCATCCTCTTGCAGTGTGTGTAGAAGGCAGGCTTTCAGATGTCATTAGTGTCTCTCACCTCCCTTGTCTTCTTGGATCCCAGCAGGATGGTTCCAAGTTACGGAGTCCTGCTGGGGTCATGGGAAGCACACACGTATGAACGTGTGTGCTTTCCATGGTGCCGCCCCTGAGCAGGCTTCTCCACTGACACTCATTTCTTCCTGCCTCCAGATGCCAATGCTGGGCCCTTCACCTAGCATGGCATCTGGGATTCTGCAGCTTATGGTGCTAGAGCGTGTCAGGTAATAAGCAGGATGGATGTACTCAAATGTGTTTGTCTTCAGAGCCCAGCCTGAGTTGGCTCACATACAGAGGTCCCATGCCATCATCATATGGCTTGGGACACTTTGTGCGGTGACTCTGAGACATTGCCTTATCGCAAGAGCAATGATCCTGCCTTGAGTCCTCCCTTGCTTGCCACAGGTATGAGACTTTGGTGTGCAGGCAGCTGGGATTGATGGAGAAGACACGCCCTGCAATGCTCTTAGAGCACGGGCCCACCCCTCCACATGGAGACCCAAAGCAGGYTGATTATACAGGTTATACGTTGTACATTATATACATTTCACATTATGTACATTGTGCATTGTATACATTGTGTGTTGTATACATTGTATGTTGTATACATTGTACATTATATACAGTCTCAAGGATAGACTGTTACCTGAGTCCARTGTTGCCTTTCTGGAGAGGTACACGGCACRGAGAACAAGGGCTTCCCTGGATGTGTCTCCTYGGCGCCCTTGTCTCCCTTCTCCATCAGGAGTGCCTGCAAGAGGAGGCAGGTGAGAAGCATTACCCGGCTAAAGCAGGCCAGGGATGCTGGGCATGGAATCAGTAGGGTCAGGAATCACTCAGAAGCTTTGGGTCTGTAATCCTGTAGTCTCCGGGAACAAGAGAGTGTCTGCAGTGTTCCAGTATTCCCACTGGGGAAGTGACAAAGAGAGACAGAAACACAAGTTTCTCAGAAGAGTCAAAGTTACAGGAAATAGATCAGTGTGAGTGATTGCAGAGCCCAGGCCCTTTTGTCTGGCACCTCCAAATGTTCTCTAGAAGAGAGTTGAGGTGCCTGACAGAAGCCAAGCAAACCACTAGGGGGTTTACATCTCAGGGGGGGCAAAGACCAGAGCTTCAGTCAGAGCTGACATTGGGCTGCCTGACTACGGCCACTAGTTCTCTCTKCAGGACGGACAGGTTATCCTGTAGAGAAGTCTGGCAATACAATGATTTTCCTATGAGCTATTAGAAGAATATCTGAATTCATCTACCCAGCTATCTACCCACCCATCAATCCACCCTCCCTCTCACCCACCTACCTATCAATCCATCCACCCACTCATCTGTTCATATATCTATACACCCACCCACCAGTCTATCATGCATCTACCACCTATCCATCCATCCTCTCATCTACCCACCCACTGGTCCACCCATCCTTTCATCCTCCCATGTGCCTCCTTATCAATCTGCCAGTCAGTATCTCTCCCAATCCACCCACCCATCCATCCATCCATCCATTCATTCATTCACCCATGCATATATCCATCCACCCACCCACCCACCATCCATCCATCCATTCAATCATCCACCCACCCACCTACCCACTATCCACCCATCCACCCACCATCCACCCATCCACCTACCCATCCATGCATCCATCCACCCACCCACACACTATCTATCTACCCATCCATCCAACCATCCATTCACCCACCCACCATGCATCTATCCATCCACCCACCATCCRTCTATCCATCTACTCATCCACCCACCATCCATCCATCTACCCACTCATCCCTACAAATATCCATCCATCCATCCATCCATCCATCCATTCACTCAGTCATCCATGCATGCATCCTCCACACACACACACACACACACACACACACACACACACACCTTCATTTATCTTATGTCTACTTATCTGTTAACCCATCTGTTCAGCCATGCATTCATCTATACATCCATCTGCCTATCCATTAAACCATCTACCACTCCATCTGTCTACTCAGTGACTCATCCACTCATCCGTTCTATCCTTGCATTCATGGATCCTTTATCTATCTGTCCATTCATCTACACATCTGTCCATCCATTCACCCTTCTATCTATCTGTCCATCTACCCACCCATTCACCCATCCATCTATCCATGGACCCAACCATTTCCCACCATTCATCTACCTACCTACTCATCCATCTGTATACCTGCCTGCTTACATATTCCCCAATCCACCCACCCACCCAACCACTAATCCATCTGTTTACCCRTTATCTCATACCCATCCATCCTCCCACTTTCCAGCCCCACCCTTGCACTGAGGCTGGTGAAGTCTCTGTGTTTCATTGACTTAATGTTCTTGGCACTGTTCCATTTCACACCATCATGGAATGGGGGGTGTCRTTTCACAATATGCCTCTTGTTACATCTCCACTAACTTTGGGTTCATCTTGTGTGAATGAATTTGGAGCAGTCCCGGTCTCATGCAGGGACAGTGAAGGGCATTGATGACATTGGCTGGAGAGGCCAATAGAAGAATGGACTGGGAGACAGTGCAGCTACTCAAGCCCCGCCCTGCTGTTCAGTAAGACGGTGAGATGGCAGAGCTGACCRTGGCCACTGTAGATGAGCAGAGCCTAGTTCCTCCTTCAGAAAAAGGCCCAGGAGGGCTTGCAGTCCAGACCACCAGAGCCTCCTCTTTCTATCCCTGCCCTTCTCTTTCCCCCCTTTCCTCCTCTGCCCCTTCTCCACTATCCCTCCCTGTTCCCCTCCTCCTCCTCTCCTGCCCCACCCCACCTTTCCTCCCCTCCTCCTTTTTCTCCTGCCTTCAACACTCACGTTTCCTCTTCTACCTTGAGCCAGTTCGGAGCCAAGGGACTCACGCCTAAGCACCAGCTGTTGCCTCTAAAAATACCACCAATGGGCATGAGTGTGGCACAGGCTGGGCATGGCCTCTGGTTCCCATAGCCTTCCTTGCTGACAATGGCCACCTGTTGACATGCCCAACCCTGATTCTGTCTAAGATGTGTTTATATATAGATATGTAGTCAAGGCTGGAAATTACTCCATTTTTTCTGAGAGAAAGTCTGCATATTTGTGGTGAACCAGATACCAACCTCCTTCCTGACAGAAACGCATGCCCTCACACAGGCTGAGCCCTATTCTAGACAGGCCACAGTGGGTCCTCCTAAAGCCCAACATCATGAAGGGACAAGTGGTTGATGACATTTTCATGAGGAAGGTTATTGTGACCATGAGAACAAGGACTGGTAGCTGTCACACTGTAGAGTRATACTCATAGACGCAAGTTAGAGCACTGTCCCTAGGCAGAAGACCTTGTACACCTGTCTCTGTGAGCACACATACGGATGGTAGGTGTGTCCACACTGCCTTTCACCAAGGCCTGAGTTGTGGGACACAGAGCAGGCTGGCAGAGACTGACCTGCTAGCAGTCAGGGCTATGTGACTGCAGAAATTCCTCCATGTAATAAGTCAGGGCCTAGCAMAAGCCAGGAAGGGTTAGCTGCCTCCCTCCTTGGGAAGCTTCTGGGAGTCACACTTCCGGTTAACAAACTCTCTTCAGGTAAAGACTTATAGAGAGGAATTACTTTGTATGGGGGGGGGGGAAGCATCCAGGGAAATCAAGGGCCACAGAGAGAGGTGCTATATGTTTAATGGAAAATTTCAATTTTGTGTGCATGTGTTCTTTTAGATCTGACCACAGAACGGTGACCTTATTCTTTGACACAGCTAAGTGTTGTAATCTGGTGGGTGTCCACTTTGTCTAATTAAACCATCTAGCGGATCGAAGATGAGACAAAGCTTGTGCCCTGACATGCCTGGGGTCATATGGGCTGTGGTGCTTCTCCACTGTAAGATATAGGGGTGTATAGGGTGGCAGTGGGCCCTGGTGTCCCTGGGTGGGGCTGTGGAACCTTTGCCTCTCCCTCAGTCCCAAGTTTCAGCTATGMACAGTCGGGTATCATCTGATGATCCTGAAGTTTCTCTGCAAAATTCTCATTGAGARTATAATCATAGACACACATTTGGCCTTCCCTAGCTTTTCTAGATGGCAGTATTGCCTGCTTCTTGGAGGTGACTCTAGAAGTTGACTCTATCCGAGGCAGAGGAAGGCTTGACCCAACAGTTTCCTCCCAAGAATTAAGGCACAAGTGTAAGCCTTGCAGCTGATTCTCTAGGCTGGACCACTTCGAAAGGACAGTGTGTTTTTGTGTGCCATACACTGCATGTTAAGTATTTCAAAACCCGGACACACTTGTCTACAGGGCTCCTGCCTGCGACCCTTCCTGCAAATCTGTGTGGTCCTGGGCTGTGCTCTCGATTTCTGCTATTGGGTAGTATGTTCCAGGTAGGCGATGATTTTCCTTAATAATGTTCCTGCCACTCATTTGTGACTGAAATGAGCTCTGTGTGACAGATTCTCCGAGTCTAATTAGGAGGAAGAAAAMTCAGGAAGTAAGCATTTTCTGAGTCGGTGTCTTTGAAACGAGAAATTAAAAGCCACGCAAAAGCCCACCACATCTCTTCCTGACATGTACTCTGAGATAAGGACAGGCATCAGTGTCTGCACTCTGGATTGTGGGGGAGCTTTGCCCTGTTCTGTGCTGGGCCCCTGGCTCCATCCCACCACATCCTGTCCCATGTAGCTACCCAGGAGAGGCTCACAGGAGTGCTTCTCTGCAGGCCAAGGTAGAGCATGAATTTCTCTTTAATATTAGCAGCCCAAAAGCCAGAGGTGTCTGAAGTTTTTTTCTCTTGAGTTTGGGGGACTTTGGATGAACTTTGACACCATGTTCATGTGGTCTGCATCTATGACCTGCTGCAAATCCCTGACAAATTGATTTCCTTGTTGGCTTGGTCCACGACGTGACAGCACCCTATCCAGTCACATCTCCCACTCTGGGACATCACATGTCCCTCTCTGTCATCACACTGTTTTGTCTAGCATCCTTATCACAATCATGCATTTAGAGCCACTCAGCTGTGCTGCCCTTCTCTGTGTTCTGTCCGGAACGCCAGCTCCAGACCCCGATTTCAGGCCCAGTCAGTTATGTGTTTCTCTCCTAGCAGCACGCTGCCCTGCAGGCAGCTCATCTCTGTGCCTACAGCAACTCCAGTTCCAAGGCAGCAGCAGAGTTGCTTGGACCAGACTGAGTCACCCAAGAGCAAAGGTTGTGTTATAGAGGAAGGCGACCAGGAAAGGAAACAGGGCAAGAGGCTTCATAAGCACYGGTAAAACACCCAAGCAGCCAGGACTTAGAGACAGAACCTCAGACATAAGTTGTCTAATATTTTCCTTGCTCGGTGCCAATTCCTAAGCTCCATGCCGTCTGGGAAGGAGGATTGGAGACACCAAGCAAGAAACAACGCGGAGAGACAGAGGGGCGGGCGGCACAGAGTAGAGTAACTAACACTTGTTTGATGGATAGATGAGTAAATGGACAGGCAGAAAAACAGATGCTCAGATGGACAGCTAAACATACGGTTTGGATAAATGGATAGATCAATGGATGGACACATGGGTAAATGGATGCATGGATGGGTGGATGGGTGGGTGGATGGATGGATGGATGGACAGACA
>BDUI01004051.1:7750-65357 GCA_002335545.1 Apodemus speciosus
TTTTTTAAAATAATTGTCAAGCCGCTTCGGACAGTGTGTTGTGTGCATCTTTCTCTAGCATAAAATAAGCTCATTTCCATTTCTTACAAAATTTGTGGGGTGGCAAGGGGGTGGGGGTTCTAAGCAGCAGCGAGCTTTGAGCTTAAGGGACCTGAACCTAGTTATCGAGGTCCCTGCTACCTTTCAGGCTCTGGGTTCTGGTAACAGAAGAAGGAAAAACAGCCAAGGTGATAAGGCGAATTGGGAGTCAGAGGCTCCTCAACCAGACCTTCAGAGAGTGCTAGAATGAATGAATGAATGAATGAATGAATGAATGAATGAATTGAGTGAATGAATGAATGAGTGAGTGAGTGAATGAATGTCTTTCAGTAAATGTTCATATAGATTCGGCTTGCACAAACAAAGAAGTTTCTGAGTTTGGCCGTGGATCTGGCTGTCCTGGATTCCAATTCTAACCTCTCTGCCTAGCTCGCGGCCTATTGCTAAGCTTTGTTTGTCTATCGGCCTCTCTTCTACCCTATAAGACGGGCCGTCAGCCAGGCCTTGGGAGTGAAGTGAGGACGTAGTGGGTAACCATGGCCTGCTTTGTACCTATTAAACGCTCAGGGCTGTCCTTCCTCCCCGTGGGGAGCGCTGCTGCATGCAGTTCGTCTCTGCCGTGGGGGCGGCGCTCCGCAAAACCGCATCCATCACGCTCATCCCCCGAGCGGCAGGCCGGGTGCTGGCGCCTGGGTTCACAGGAGAATTCAGTGTGGAGTCTGCCTGACACTAGCTCACGCTGACGAGTGGGGTCCTTGGGATCACCACTGCCCTGGCAGGAGACGCGGAGACCGGAGACAGAGCTGCGGCGCTTTTTCTGTACACAGTCCGCGTAGACTCGACCTGAAAGCCCAAGGCATAGGCGGCCGCCAGTAGGAGGGCGCCGTCCGAACCAGTCCGGAGGGAGACTGAGGAGAGCCAGGCCGAGTAAGGCGCCTTGGCTTGGGCATCTTGAAGGCATTGTGTTTAATAAATCTGGGCGACAAGCACGCCCGCTCTCTCCCGCCTCTCTTCTCGACTCCCAAATCAAGACCTGCTGTAGGACCCCCAGTTTAAGGGGTCTTAAAACCCCTACACTTTGATTAGTAGCTTCAAAGAGATCCCTTTAAAGTTCTCCTTTCTCAACCTCACCTCTCCTCCCCTTGACACCCCTCCCCCAGCACTCCTAGGACCAGGACAACAAAAAAACTAAATGCAAGTTTAAAGGGGGGCGGTGAAGAGGGAGAATCTCAGACTTCCTCCAGAACGCGGCCCATAGAAATTACCTATTTCAGACGTGCGCAGGAGTCAGAACATCGTGGAGTTGGGTTTTGATTTTCTTTCTTTCTTTTTTCTTTCTTTTCTTTTTCTTCTTTTTTTTCAGAGTTTGTGTGTGTGTTTTTACCTTTTATTATTTAAATTGATACGTTTCATTASTAGGGAGAAAAATAAAATATTCCTTTGATACACAAAATCAAATTGATATTTAGCCTCTGCTTACTTTTTTATGCATGGCTCCTTTATACCACATGGTAGTGACAGATTGTTTGAGCTGGAAGGAAAAGCCATTCAAAGCTAATTAAGCAGCCATTCCAAGCACTATTTGCAAGCGGGAGGCTCAGAAGCCTCGGCATTTGTCAGCGCTCCCCCACCCCTCGTGGTTTTGACTGACAGCTCCGGCCAAGGACTGACAGCKCTCGGAATCTCCACCAATTACTAGTCGAGAGTCTCTCTGCTGGTCTGTGATTGGTTTCTAGACTTGCTCAGGACGTAGCCGGCGTGCCCCACGTGGGGGCTAGAGCGAGAAAGGGGCGGGCCGGGTAGGAAGCGGGTGCGCCCACCCGTGACGTAAGGGGGAGGGCAGAGAAGGGGGAGGGGAGAGGGAAGCTCCAAAGAGGAGCCATTTTGAGACTAATGGATGCTTTGGCCAGATGCTCGCATCTGTCGAGCTAGGCTTCTCCCTGCCCCCTCCCCTTTTCGGTGCGCACCGTACACGATTTATGTTTTTATTTAGGAGAATAAATAAATGAAGAGGGGAGCGNGGCTGTGTGGCCAGGACGTAGCTGTTCCCAAAGGGCAAGAGCCCCAAGTGGGGCTAGCCGCACTACTGAGCCTGTTGTCCGCAGACAGCCGGGCCCTTCCATCTGCGCAGCCCGCCAAGCCAGAGTTCTCAGACTTCCCCCTTGCCGGCAGCCGCTGTGCATCAGAGGCGCTGTTTATTTGGCTTTCTGAAAAGAAGGGCGAATGAACAAAGGAGAAAAAGCGGGGCGCCCAAGGGTGGGAGAGGGGGCAGAAACGGATAAAAGAAAGAGAAACTCAGTTTGGAGAACAGTCTTAGAGGTCGGAGGTAACTTTGGGAGCCAGCATTTTATCGGTCCTAAATCTTTTGAAGTGAAAACATTAAACTGACAAAGTGATTCTGTTTGTTTTATAGTATCTAATTGGGCTGCTTTGCAACCCTAATGAGATTAGAGGGGGGCAATCGTTCGCCGCCTCTGCAGAATCAACTGATCCATTTCTACCAGCCACAGGTTTTAAGGATTGTACAGCTTGTCCTTTTTTTCCCTTTTGTTGTTATTCGTTTTCTCTTTCTTCCCTCCCGCCAAATAATTATTTGCTAGTAGATCGTGGGAAAAAAAGAGGAAAAAAACCCTAGCAGCCCAGGACTATAATATATATCTATTTATTATATGTCTTTCGGTTAATTCCTGATGTGAGGAGCGCTGTTTTTCACTCCCAAGCGAAAGTCACCAGCGGGTAGGGCCTGATTGCTACTTTTCATGCATAGTTTTAGACACAAGAGGGCATTGTGACGTCGCGCCCGGCGGCGCCCAGTCGCAGTCCGAGTCCCGTGGCCCCACGTGGGAAYCTCGCACTCCCATTGGCCAACGCTAGGCGAAGCCGCCACATTATTTTGTTACTTTTCAGTCCCTATTTGGAACTGCTCTCGCGGCAGTTCAGACCTCGTGCTCGGCCCCCTTCGCCTGTCTGTGTGTGGTATCCGCAGGTCCGAGGCACTTTTTTTTTTTTTGAGTGCGTGTACGTGTGTGTGTTGAGTGCGTGTGTTTGTGTGTTTTGGGGGTTTGTCGGGACGCGGAGAGGAGAGCCAGGCTGGGAGGAAGGAAAGAAGCCGCAGAGCTCCCGGGCTCGGGCTACGTCTCCCCCTCCGGTGCTCTCCAGTCTGCGCGCTCCTAGGCGGCAGGGACGCCGACCGCTCCTCGACAGAGACGCGGCCGATCCACTTGAGAGCAGAGGACCCCTTCGCCGAGGCTTCCTATGCCGGCTGGAGTTAGGATGCCAGGGCTCATTATTTGCACCGACTGAGCCCGGAGTTCCTCGGCCCTGGGAAGGGCTGGCGGCGGCGGCGGCGGCGGCGGCGGCAGGAGCAGACGAAACAGCAGGCTCTCCTCTCCGAGGGGGGGGGGGCGTCGAAGCGCCCTCGCTGGGCTCTAGCCCTCACCCACGGTCCTCAAGCCGTCACCTCGGTGGCCTGCTTCATTTCTCTTCTCGCCGCAAGCTCCGGGACCGACCGCCTCTGGGATCTGACCCGCGCGCCCCGGATGCTCCGGGCTGCCCAGACGCGCCCCCCTCCAGCCTCATCGTGCTGATTGACCCGTGAGGGGACAGGAGACCCCCCCCAACCCCCCCCGGCCTCGGGATCCCACACTGGAGCCGCCAGGGAGCCGATGATGTCCACGCAGACCCGGCTTCTGACACTGTCCACGCAGCCGGGGGAAGGCGGCCGGCCGCAGCCGGCCGAGCCCTAGGCGCACAAAGCGCGAGCCCGCCGACGACTTTGCCGCTCGCTCCGCCGCTCTTTGTCTGCACTCGGGGCGCACGCCCGACTCTGGGATTTCGCTGCGAGAGCGGGCTGGGGGGGCCGGGGGCGAGCTCTCGGTTCCCCGGCCGCCCCCCGCTCGGGCTCGCCTCCCCCCTCCCCCGCACATCCCCGGCTCGGGCTCTCAGCGCTTCCAAGCTCTCAGAATCGCGACCCCTCCCTGCCATGTATCCGCAAGGCAGACATCCGGTGAGTAATTGCAACTAGGCTTATTTAAGCATCTATCATGGCAGGGTAAACGAGGCAGTTTATCTAGCACCTCCATTTTGCTTGTTGCTACCTTTATGGTGCGCGCGCGTGTGTGCGCTCACACAAAGGGGCTGGGTGGGTGGGGGCGCCGTAGAGAGCCAAGGGTAATTGCGCTCGAGTGGCCCGGGCGGCCTGCGTTGGAGGGGGACGCTGGCTCCCGCCCCGGGCCCCTCTCCTAAGTCTTCCAACTCGCTCCCTCGGCACTCGGCACTTGGCCGCGGGARCCCTTCTGGCTTTGGGGGTGGTCGGGATGTCGGCTTCCCGGCCCCGTCAGGAGAGCGTTGGAAAACTTACTGGGAAGGTTCTGGGCTGTGGGGTGGTGGCCTTGCCCGTAGCTCCCGGCGGGGAGGGGCCAGGGACCCAGAGGAGGTACGGGGCCGCGTGGAGCCCTTCTGATGTGCCCACTCCTCTCCCCTATGTTGTCCTTGTGGGCTCCAGGCACCCCATCAACCCGGGCAGCCGGGATTTAAATTCACTGTGGCCGAGTCCTGTGACAGGATCAAAGACGAATTCCAGTTCCTGCAAGCTCAGTATCACAGGTAAGGCGGGTGGGGGGTGGCCCCGGGCTGGMGAGGAGGGCAGCCCTGCGCGCTCCTGCTACCCCCCACGGGGCCGAGGGGGGACGTCGACCCCCGGCTGCGGGGCGGCTGGGCCTCCGCCTTTTGTTTCCCCTCACGGTGCGCGCAGYCTTAACCCTTTGCGTTCCGCGGTCGCCCAGCTCCCAAAGCCCGCCCTGTCGAGGGTCGGGGTCTTGTGCCGGCGTCCGGGCCCGCCCCCGCGTGGCCGAGACGAGTCCCCTCGCCAGATCGAGGGAAGTTTGGAGGAGTTGGTACTGCTAGGCTCCGGGTGGTGGGCAGCCACTCTCACTGCCCGGAGGATGCTGGATAATGGGGGTACTCAGGGTGCGGGGCAAGTGAAGTGGCCCTCCGAGGCCCTAGGGTCCGGGGTCTCGAAGGAGGCCGTGTAGAAGCCAGGCCTGAGAGTCTCCTCCTGCCCTCACAGCCTCAAAGTGGAGTACGACAAGCTGGCGAACGAGAAGACGGAGATGCAGCGCCATTATGTGATGGTGAGAGGCAGCCCGCAGCAGGGCGGAGGGAGGGCAGGGCACACAGGCGTTGGGTCCAGCTGGGACAGTCGCAGGCCAGAGCTAGGCCCGCTTCAGGACAGCCCCCTGGAGGGCTGCCTGCTTCAGCTTCCTCTTTTCCGCCACTTGGAGGACCGGCTGAAAGAGAAACCCATTCCTGGCCACCTTTGTAAAGAGCATTTCAGTTGTGTTTTGAGGGTTTCCCAGAGGGCTGGTTGCCTTAAACTGGTTAGTAACAYAAGAGTTGGATGAGCCGGTGTCAGGGTTGTATAAAAATCCCTCTTGGAGCCCTCCTGGGAGTGTTTGGAAACTTTTGTTTGGCAGCTGGGGTCTAGCTAGAATAGGACAGAAGCGCCTACCTTCTTTCCCCAGCGCTTTTCCAGATTGGAGGAGCCTTTTAAAGCCTTCTGCCCCCGTGTCCCTTCCTCAAGATTTCCTCCGTTGGCAGTCTGGTCCTCCTCCCCCAGCTAGACCATCTYTTAAACCCTGAGTTCAAGTTGACATCTTTCATTTGGGAGTGGGTATGGGAGTCACTTAAGGGCAGGCAGGCATCAGGCAGGCTTTCCACATAAGAGACCTTCTACCCAGTGCTAACCAACTCTCAGAGGACAAGAGGGGGCGGGTGCACAGCCTTCCCTGTAGAGCCCGCACCTTGTATAAACAGCATGTATGGTATATGGGGTGCCTGTGGGAGGGATGGCTCAGCCCATCTTACTTTTGTGTATGATGTTCTGAGTGGGGAGGAACGCTTGGCCACGTCCCCCTGTCAGCTTTTACACCTCCTTTGTGGGTGGGTGGACTTTAGTGGCTTTGGACCCAATGAGTGGTTTGGTAATAGCCTTTCTGGAGTGAGGGGTAAAATGAGAAGTGTYCCCTTGTTACCTGTTAGTGACCCCTCCCCCTTTTGATTTTGTAGTACTATGAGATGTCCTATGGTTTGAATATTGAAATGCACAAGCAGGTAAGTGCTTTCCTGTCTATATAAATAATATATATTTAAAGTATAAGATGTGTGATTTCTTTGGAGGGGCGTTCGTCCTCTCGTTTGAAAAGGAGCCTGGTTCTTCTGGTATTCCCACTTGGCCTAGAAGGGTGAATGTTCAGTGAGTGCTCTGAGTGAGTGTCTGGTGCCTGGGCTTTGCTGGGTTATGTTGAGCTTTTAGCATTTGTGAATTTAGGCCTGGTCTGGGATCTGGGTAGAAAAAAGACCTAAGGGAAAGTTATCCAGTAGGTCTCCCAGATCTGTGTGACTCCTAGAGGTAGAGTTGGCTGTCTGCTTTTATCTGTTTTAATGTAAAATTCTCAAAAGGGAAATATAGGCAGAGTCCCCCCCCCTTTTCTTTTTCTTGCAGAGAGAGAGAGAGAGAGAGAGAGAGAGAGAGAGAGAGAGAGATGTACTACCTTGATAAGATTACACTTCAAGGGCCTTAAAAGCCAGGCTGAGCTGTCGAAATGTAAGGGAATGAAGCCACTAACGGCCTAAAAAACTTAAAGCCGGAGTGAAATGCAATCCTCGTGCCTTGCGTTTAGGAGCGAGTTTCTCAACTCTCTTTATTTGAAGGCAGCTGTGTCCCATTTCACAGGAGGAAGCTGAGCCCAGAGGTGAAGTAACTTGCCCAGGGGCCAGCCTCACCAGGCCTTTTTTGCTGGCTGGCCGTTGAGCTCTGCTTTGTAATCCTGAAGTCAAACCAGTTTAGCTAGTGTGGTATCCTTTGATGGATATGTAAACTACCTCACATTGTCACCCTCTAATAACAGTATACCTCAAACCCAGCAAATACAAACACTCTTTATCTCGAGCATATCAGTAGCTAGTCCTGAGCTAGGCCAGGCTGTGGGAGAGGCCTGTTTGTCTATTTGTGTTCCAAGGAGAGGCTGCCTATAATTTGGCTTGGCGGACGATTAGCTTCGACTTGGCACGTATAAATGGCGAAGGCCGGTTGTTCTTTTTAACAATTGGTGTTCTTGAAATCTCAGAAGGCTGTTGACTCATTCTAGCCTTTGGTGACCGTGACTTGAATGGATTTTCTGCTCTAAATTAACAGTCATTTACAAGGTTTAAATTTTGCTCTTTAAAGGGGGCAGGGCCCAGGGCAGGTGAGAAGGGCAGGTGACCAGAGGGGAGGTGACCCGARGGGAGGTGTGCAGGTTCCTGCGCGCTCAGGTGGCAGACCGTTTTGAATCTAGTTTCTTTTCCCTTCCTGTATGGAGCCCCGCCATTGGATGAAGGGTAGCCAGAGAGGGGCCAGCATTTAGTGAGTGCTGTGGGTAGCCAGCTGTGGTTTCCTGAGGAATTGGTTCCCTAGGCATGCACACATGGAGGCTACCACATTTTGAGTTCTTGGCCCACAGAAATAATAAACAGACATTGCTTTATATGTAAAGAAGGTTCTGGGGGAAGATAGACCAGAAATGGGTTCTGCCTCCTTCTAGGTAGAACTGGTCCAGGGTCTCTGGTGGTTTAAGGAGTTGGGGGGGGGGGTATTTATGCACAGTGTAAAGTACCCCCACTTCCTCCCTTTCTCCAGCCCTCCCCCTCCTTTGTGAATAGTATCTTGGGCGTGTTTTAAAGAGGGTAATTGCACCCAGGTTCAAAATTTATAGCAGTAGTTGTTGTTGTAAGAGCTTCTAATTAAGGTGTAATATGTCCTTGCTTGTTGAGGGCTGCATGGGTGGTGTTGCCTGCGTCTGAATACATGGTTGTTTGGCACAAAGAAGTCACCTTGGCTGGCAGAGCAAAGCTATTCTGAGCCCCGGGGATGCTATGAACTCAGAAGAGCTAAGCATCTCAATACTCTCTTGGTGGTGGGACTTACACACAGAGCTGCTGTGTTCATCTGGGATATCTGGCCATTCCTTAAACAGGGCTCTGAGATGAGAGAATGCCTGAGATCTGGCCACATTGTCTTTAATCCTCTCGGCTGCTGGTGGTGGGATAGAGGGATCTTTGCCCTCTTTTTTTTTTTTTTTTAAGTAGGTGGGGCGAGCAAGGCATCCAGGAAGCCACCATGGCAAGACCTAAGGGCTTATTTCAGAGCCTCAGAGTTGTGCAGCTGAGCCCTTTGCTCCAGGTGCCTTACCTTTGCCTTCCAGCCCCTTCCCAGCATGAAGGAAGGCTGAGCCATCTCTGGGTTGGGTGAACTCACCCTGTGGCAGTGTAGGAACAAAGAGGCAAAGAGGCGGAGAAACCCTGACCGGGAAACCGGGCTGTACACCCCTGACCTAATAGTGTGCTGGCCACTCCCTAGGCTTGCAAGGTTTTGTAGAAGAAAACCCTGCCACTAATTGTAGTGTGGGTCTCGGGTGCATTTGGCGGATGGTGGTTAGGCCTGAGCAAACAAGTTTATCAGCTGACCTGTTTAGCGGTTGACTGGTGTTTTATCTGCGCACACAATCAAGTGACTGGAGTGCCTGAATTATTCATGCAGTGTCCTGCCCTCTAGACTTGACTGTGTGATTACATCTGCCTGGAACAAACAGGCTGGATTCTTCATCTTTAAGCAAGTAGGGGTGGGGGTGGGGACTGTATGTACTTTTATATAATGGATGGTCTACAGAGCTAGCACCTTGGGAAAAGTGTCTGGTCATCCTCAACCTACACACACACACACACACACACACACACACACACACATACACACTTCACCACCACATATTTTTTTCAAAAGCTTTTCTTCACTGGCTCCATGGGAAATACCAATTAGCCGAGAACCTTTCGTTCTGCCAGATGGTCCCTAGTATTGACAGAGGGCAGCTGAGAGGTGCGTCCAGCACGTTTTTATTTTACTGAGAGGTTAAACTCACTGAGGCTGGCTCTGTCCCTGGCTGTTTTTCTCCCCCTCCCCGGCCCCCCCCCCCCCCCCATCTCCTAAGCTGTCAAATCTCAGAGAAGTAATAAATGGGTCCTCCTACTCTTCGGCCTCCCTCCCTAATTATGGTAAAGCAAAGATTACAGAATCACAGGCCTGGCCTGTGACTCGAAGAGGTCACCACCTCCCCCAGGCTCCTGCTTCCAGGCAGAGTGTCAAGGATGATTCAGCGAGGGCCAGGGAGGCGATGACGGGCTGACGGGCTCATCAGTTCCCTTCTCGTTCCTGCAGCGCCTTTCCAGTGTCAGCAGCAGATGACAAAGCCAGCTTAGAAACAGACTCCAGAGCAACTGCCATGCAGTGGCTTTGAGACATGGTGCTGGGGGAAGCCGGCAGGCTGGCCTTTCACCCTCAGTTGGTGAGCACTGATGTTTGGCAAGCTGACTTGAGGCATTTTGATTTGGGGGCAGCATCATGCCAATACTAGACAGTCACTATTTTCAGTAACCCGAGCGAGTCCCAGAGCCCCAGAGCTGGAAGAGCGAGCGCTTTGGCTTCTTGTCCAAACCTTTGAAGTCATAGATGAGGAAGTAGGCTCAGGGACTGGAGCTGGCGTACCCAGACTGCCACAGTCACAGGTGGTGGGTCCAGATGCTGTGCTGCGGGCTTGCCCTCCCTATCCCGGGACTCCTCTGGAGCCAGCCCCTTTTGGTAACTCTAGCATGCTGTGTCTTTAATTACCTCTGCTTGTCCCATGCTTTTATCCAGCCAGGCTCAGGCTGCAAAGTTGGCCCCACCAAAGTCCAAAGTACCCCATTTGGGGTTGTATAACCATGTCAGCTGAATGCTCTGTGTCCACAGTCCTGTCCCCATTTGCCAGCTATTTGCACAGCTAATGATTGTGTGTTTGGTAATAAGACAGAGGGCAGGTTCACAGATGAGGTGAGGGTGGTAAAAAAAAACCCTGACCGTTTTACCCTGGCCACAAGGCGGCCATCTACACAGGGCTGAGGACTGAAGGCTGACCGCAGGCAACAGTTTTCTGGGAAGACCATGCCAGAGAGTTGCCAGACCTTGGTGGCAGTAGGATGGGGATGCAGGTACTGGCGCTAGGGCAGTGCCTGTTTGTGTGGCATCTGGGGGGAGCTGGGAGCTGGGAGCTCCTTCATTCACCCACGCACTGGGTTCTTTGCCTTTAGCTGCCTTGTGGCTCCTTGGAATCATGGGGGTGGGGGTGGGGGGGTACCATCCTTGCTGTACCTTGGGAATTACTGAGCCTGAAGCTCTTTTTACTCTGTCCCATCCAACTAGAGGGTGACCTCACCCTCAAGGCTGCCTCTCATCTCAAGCTTCAGTGGATGGATCCCTTGTCTGTGGTGGACGATAGAAGTCTACAGAGCAAAGCTTTCTGTTCTTCCCCTGAGTCTGTTCCTTCTTGTACATCTGACCATTGAGAATGACCCTAGGACTAGAGAAAGACAAAGAAGCCTCCTGGGAAACCCTACTCCCGGTTCTACTATTCTCTAAGCTCTTCTGAAACAGAATTGTGTGGTTACCAAGAGTTCCTTCTCCCCCTCCTCTTCTTTGGAATCCTCCCTCCACTCAGGAAGGATCTCATTTACTTAGGGCTTCCTTTACCCTTCCACATTGGTGAAGGGAGAGAGAGTTGGCTGAGGAATAGGAGAATGTAGGTCTTTCCATATAGGAAAATGTTTTTTTGTTTCACTGTATGAAATCCCCGGGACAGCAGGAGCAAGAAGGAGACAAACCACTCAGCAGGGCTTGCCCCTGTGACCCGGCACAACACAATATGAACTTCTTTATCTCAGAGCTATGGAGGATGCCCCTTTGCCCAGCACACCCTGTATGTAATAAGTGCTCAGTAAACACGTGGGGTTTCCTTCTTCGGGTTGTGGGCGTGTGGTGGCCCTACACTGCACGGAGCCCTGGGAAGGAAGTGGGGGGGGGGTGTAATTGTGGGCGACCTGCTGGTCTGCAGGCTCTCTGTGGTTCAGCATACAGTCTCCTCATCAGCAAAATGAGAGAGTTGGATCCATTCCCAAAATGGTTATTAGGGGTCTGGGATGTGCCGGGTGTGGCCCGGGGTTGGTTACACAGCCGAATAAGACACCATTCCCTCCACTGGGGCGTCAGGCCTCTAAATAAGTAATTGCGATGTGGTGAGGTAAGCGCTAATGTGGCCACTGCGACACTTGCTTCACTCTTCCTGGGAAAGCGGAGCCGGGCCGGGTCAGAGAGGATGTCCCTGTAGGAGGACTGTTACTTGATTGGGGCCTTACAGGGAGGGGAGTTGTTCAAGTCAGCAGCCAGCAGCCAGAGCTCCTCCCAGGTGACAACAGCTCCCGGGACGGGACGCCAGTGAAGTACATTCAGGAAGCCACTGTCAGGAAGAGTGGACTGGGGGAGGGCAGGGGCTGCACTTGAGAACTGAGAAGGTGGTGATATTGTGCAGCACGGCATTATCCGAAGGCCTCTCCACCCTCACATTCACGACTCAGTGGCTCCCTCTGTCCCCATATGGCTCTCTAGGGCTGGCTCCCATCCATCTGGCAGGGGGTGGGGGTGGGGGAGGCTCCCTGCGAATGTGCGGCCTCCCCTGTCTGCTTCCCCACYGTCTTGCTCTGGTTTGAACTCTATTCCCCAAAGTGGCATTGTCTCCTTTCTCATACTGGTAATTCTGTAATGACTGGGTATGACCTGCCCCTCCCCCATATTTAATTCTCATCAGCCCGGCTCTCCACTTTGCTATTAATGATAGCAGCCAGCAAAATAGCTTTCAACATGCCATTGACAGTCTGGCTTAAGAGCGCACTTGAGGCAGTGCTAGACAGCTGAAAGCACCCATAATTGTGTACCAGAGTGAGAACTGCATGCTCAAGGGCCTTGTTTTTATATGCTTAAAGGGACAATATCTTGTTTTCAACAAATGCTCTCTGAGACACATCCAAGATGCTTTCTTCCTTCCTCTTGTACCTCTCCTCCTCCTCTTGGCTCCTTCTCTTTCTCTGGCCTTTCAGAATAAAGCCATTCCTCCCTGCCCCCCCCCCACTCCCACACCCCCTCCAGCTGGGGCTGAGAGAACTTACAGAAGAGGAGTGATCTACTCTGAGGGCAGTGGGAGAAATCCACTGGGCTTGCCTAAGGCATCATGTACTCCAGACCCAAAGCCCACAGAGTCAGCCTTTCCCTGCTGACACCAGAGCAGAGACTCTCGTGCTGGTTGGCACAGTTTTCAAGTCCTTTTGTTCGCTGGGCATGTTGCATGTCCGCCAGGGACTAGAGACTACTGAGCTGTGCTGAGTGCAGAGGCTGCCACGATAGGGCATGGAGAACAGGTAAGAGTGTTGGAGCCAGACTGAGCGCCAAGTCTCCCTGTCTGGTCAGGTTCCGGGAGGCCCACCCTTCTGCAGAGCCCTAGGGTCTCAGGGGCCTGTGTGGAAAACCAAAAGGGAGGGTAGTGTGGGACTGGTATTCTTAAGTGGAAGGTTGTACCAAGCTTGAGGGGAGCCAGAGGAGATCCCTAGTGACTCCAGAGATTTTACTGGACAAGAGATCCCCTTTTTCTTCACCTCATCCACAATCGGTGGCAAAGTACGAACTCAAGTATGGGAAGGGAGGAGTGCGGTCCGAGAGGAGTTTGGCTCTATGTGGTCCTCATGTCTCTCCATAGCCAAATTCTCCTGGCAAAAAATTGGAGCCTGATTCCCTTTCCTTTACACACCACACACACACACACACACACACACACACACACACACACGTGCATGCACGTGCGCCTCGAGTGTGAGTCTAAAGTTCTGAGATAGCTATTACTACATCCTTGCATATGGACACAAAACTGGTGATCGTGCAAATGTCATAGATGAGGGTAATACAGCCACTTGAGATTCCTGCAGCGCTTGATTGCCAAGCAGATGAGGCATTTTCTTCTGAAATACTGGGGCGTTTGCTTCCAGAACAAGAGTATCAGACACCTGAAGAGCTGGGTGTGGAGATGACCTGTATGTGCCTGGAGGGGGCTTGCCTGGCAATTTGGGTGTGGTGAGGTGGGGGTGTGGAGCCCAGGACTGAAGAACAGGAATGTTTTCTGTTGACTGAGCCTTGTATCTGCCTGGCAGTGAGGTGACAGTTCATTCTGTAGGAGACTTGGAGGCTGCCGTCTAGGGTTCTCTTCCTGGGTCTAGGGCCCTCTTCCTGATTGAGGCTGTGGTTGTAAAAGGTGACCTGAACCTTGGTTTGGAAAGTATTTTCTGTTTGACTTTCTTGCCGTCTCACGTCAAGTCAAAGGGGGAGGAGGGGAAGATGCGGAAAGATGCTGATGATAAAGCTGAGGTGTGGAGACAGGAATGAGGAAGCGCTGGGTGACATGGCCTTGTCTGGTCGTGAGAGGGAGGGAGCGGAAGGAACCCACCGGCTTGCCTTACCTTGGCCTTTGGTAGTGGGGTTCCTAGGGCTTGGCCTTTGTTTATCTTGGCGTTACGACTTCTTCCAGGTTTGTGTTGGTTGTTTGTAATTCTGAGAATGATTCTGACCTTCTTTACACTATTTTATACTGGAAGGGTCCATCTTCCCTCAGATGGAGACACGGTCAGCCAGGGTTCTTTCCCATCGCATGGGCTGGGTGCCTTGACCTTGTGAGTGAAAGAGAAGAGGGTCAAGGCTGCCTCCACTCCCAGGACCATAAGGTCTTTCTTGACTCAGGGTTTGAAACTGAGGACATTGGTCAGACAGGCAGCACACACTTTGCTTCAGGAGCCAGGGGAAGAGAAGACCCCGAGTCTTGGGTCCTCACCATTGTTTTCCCCAGCAGAGCCCCTTCCTTCCTTCTCTCTCTAGGAGGAGACCGCAGCCCAGTTAGCTTTGCCTCAGAGTAGAAGTGCTGGGAGGCAGCCTGGAAGAATGGAGCTCTTCACAGCTCCTGCCTCTGCGGTCAGGCTCAGGGGACCTCACGCATTATCATCCCCTAGGAAGGGAAGGACTTCCTTGAGTCAGAGCCTCCAGCAGCTGCCCTCTGCTGCCAGGGTCCTCCTGTGTGGGTTTGACTCTAGCTTGCTTTTATGTCATAGCCTAATGGGGAAGGAGTGTCCTGTAGCCTTTAGCTTTCCTCCACCCTGTTCTTTCAATTGAAACTTACCCTGCTTCTTAAGAGACCCCTTCTTTGCAGGCACCTTAAACTCCTATGTCAAAAGCCCGGGGCCATATCCCAGGCCTACAGAATTTGGGAGGGTTTCTGGCAAGCCTGTTTTTACTTGGGTGAAGAGTGGAGATGTCAGCAGATTTGGAGTTACTGCAAAGAGTCCAGGTCCTCTAGAGAGAGAGAGAACCAGGAGCTGGGGGTGGGGTGGGGGGTGGGTGGGTGGGTGATGGGATTCTCTGGAAGGCTAGAGGGGGCTTTGGAGTCTCACAAATAYGGGTGTCTGTACCTTCTGTACCCTACCAGTGTTACTCTGGATAGCTTCTTGTCCTTTGTGAGATTTTTGTGAGTGGTAGGATGGGTAATGGTCCTACCTGCTAGAATAGCGGCATTTTCCAGAATTTTCACTGCTGTGGCAGTGCAATGTATTTGCATTGCCCAATGTGGTCGCCATAGCTACACGGACTGTTGAGCAATTGAAATGTGGCCCTGTGGTGGCTGAAGAACTGAGCTTTAGAATTGATTTAAATCCAGTTGCGCCAGGCCCTGTGTGGCACCTGGCTTTCTAGACAGGGGGTTTGGGTGGTGCGATGGGATTATGGGAGTGGATGCACAGGAACTTAGCACACAGACTCCGGTAGGGTGTTTTCACACTGGGACAAATAGAGCCTCAAATTTTCCAAGGCCTCAGAGAGGGAGAAGGGCATGAAGAGGAGGGGAAGGGGCCGGCTGCGTAGGCTTCTCTGAGCCATCTCAGTGTTTGGTAGCTGCTCTGTATTTCAGCCCTGCAGTTTCTCTTGTCCGGCCCATCCCCAGCATCTAGAAGCAGGTGCACTGCTGTTGGAAGGGGTTGCACCTTGGACTTGTGTGTGGCTGAAAGGTGGCCTGCTGGTAGGGTCAGATCAGGACCACATCTGTTTGACCTGCGCCGTATCATGATCATGAACCACTTTGGGCTTTGGTTCCGGTGCCCACAAGTCTTTATATAAAACCTTTTAAGAATTCAGGGGTTTGTTGTTGTTGTTGATGTGTTTTTTTAAGTGCATGCATTGGGTCAGAATCAGACTGCCCTGGGGGTGGGGGGTGGGGTCTTGCCCACTGGCTGGTTGTCAGCACTGCTTGAGGTCCTGACGAATGTTTGCAGACATTGCTGGCTGTCCTGTCCTCCAAGAACCAGAATTCGCTAGCGGTGACTGAGAAGACCCTTGGTGTAAGGGAAGAATCAGGCTGTAGACCTGGGAGATCTGGTTCCCTGCCTCTTGATCTGTGGAGGCGACCCCTTGCCCTCTCTGTACCTCATCTACAGAATCTGTGAGGTGGGAGGTTTTCTGTCTGTCTGAGAAGTCGGTTTGAGAGTGAGTAGATGGTGAAACAAGGGCCGGACTTGATTTCCATGGCCTGTGAAATGTCTCCACTTACTTGAGGAAAGGAGACTTGCTGACCCTCTGAATTTTAATGTAAGGAGGGGACGTGCTCTGTGCTCGTGAGAGCAAATAGAATAGGGTCCTGTTTCTTCCTTCTCTGTCGGCTATGTGCTACCTCGGTTTCCCAGCGAGCCCCTGTCCTCAAAATGTCAAAGCAGTTGGTTTCATTTGTAACCCTGACCTGGTGAGGAGACCCCCAAAATTTAATGAGCTGCCTCAGCAAGGGTAATGTGACTTTTACAGCCTGTTGAGGGGCAAGGGGGAGATTTGCATAATGCTCCAAGGGGGGGATTAGGTGGCTGGGGGTTGCCATGGCAACCCTACAGGGATGAATTGAGAATTTTTCCTCCTCACAGGAGTTGGCCAGTGGAGTCTGGGAAGGTGGGGGAGGGAACAGGGGGTTATCCAAGGGGAGGACTGAGGAGAGGGGAGGGGGATCCCTTGGATGAGTGGGCAGCTTGGGGGAATGTGTAATCTGAAAAGCCCCCTCTGTTCTAACCATACAAGCAGGCTCTTTGAGAGCCGTCTGCCTTCGTAGGGGTTGGGAGGCAAGCAGTTTAATGTGTTTGGGAACCAAGAAATTAAAGTGAACAAATATTTAAAGATTATTGGATCTTGTTAACAGGAACCCGGATGGGTGGAAAGTGAGAGTTAGGGAAATGAAAGTCTTAAGGAGTCTTAGAGCCCAGGAAGAGACGGGTGTTGTCCTCGGACTCAGTTCCGTCTTACGGARTGGGGTGCTTCCATCCCCCCACCCCTGCATTTCTAAGAGCCCTCGTCGTGCTGTACCCCTCCCCCACCTCCGTGCTGCAGAAAGGCCCAGTGGGAGGACTGCTCCCGGACGGGTGCAGCCCCCAGACTGGGTTGCAATTCCTTCCTCCTCGGCCCCTCCCACTCTCTTTGCCTGGAGTAGACTTCTTACAAGAACAAGGAAGGCCCATTGCTTTCAGGAGAGTGCCTAGAAGGGTCACGTCGCCACTCAGCAACCCCAGGCTCTCTTGCTGGGGAGACCCTCGTGACTTCCTTCTTCTCCGTCTTCCTCACTGTTCCTTCCTCTCATGGGAAGGGCCCGGGGGCTGATGCAGGAGGTGTCTGTCTCTTGCAGGCCAGCCTCGCCATTCTTGCCCTGTAAAAGAGATCTTCGGGGTCATGGGGAGACACAGGCACTTCCCTCTACTCAGTCTTCCTAGCATAAAGACTCCAGCAGGCTTCCTCCAAGGGCGTAAATATTTAATGGTGTTGTAGTTATATATAATTTGATCAATATGTCAGTGCTAAGAGGGCCTTTAAGGAGGTGCACCTATCACTAAGCAATCTGTGATGTAAACCAGCACCTCTCCCTTCTCTCTGCTCCCAGAAGCAGCAAGCATCATCTCCCAGGCTGCTAAATGGGCCATTTATCCCTTTCTTAGTCCTCAGTGGGGTTCGTGGCATGGAGGGAATGGGTCCTGGGAACACCACCCTGCTTTTGTTCTCTTCCTTGTTGCTCCCCCTCCCCTGATTTTCTTTCCTTTGTTGATAAATACCACCTGTCTCAACCCAAGGAGAAACTGGCTGGCCAAGGGTACCATCTTACTCAGTAATTGAGGGGCTATCAATTTAGAATTGCCAGGAAATAACAAGGGATATATCAAATCAAGAATGCCCAGACATTTTGCTCTGGAATCTTCTAATATTTGCTTGCTGGATGGTTATGGGGCCTTGCTTCTGGGAAGGTAAAGGCCAGAGCCTTTACACATCTACACATAGCTACTTTTACCATCTACACATAGCTACTGCCCCTGGACTCTTCTCTTTTTAATTCAGGATGAAGCAGTTTTGCTTTAGTTACTCCAAGGACTAGATAGGTAAAACCGGGTTGAAATGGGGGTTGGGGGGATCCCAGAGCTGATTTGACACCTCACCTCATATACAGGAGTCTAGATGATTAACTGGATATTGAGAGACAGAAGTGTGACTCTCCTGAGATCACGGCAGTAGGCTAGACATAGCTGGGTTGGACATCATTGATTCTGTGTGGCTTTGAAGTGTACCTTGCACACCAGGTAGGCAGCCGTCTGTTCCTGGTCTTTTGCTCTGATCTTCACAGAAAGAAACCCTTATTTTAGAGCTGGAACTTGGGTGTGCTGGGTGGGCAGACATGCTGCTGCTTCTGGTTTGGGGGAAGGAGTTTCTCTGTGCACCAAGAGATCTGTACAGGAGGTTCTTTGAGATATATCATTACTGCTTGTATTAGTTGATGTCCTATTACTGCGACAAAACACCTGGCCAGAGCAACTTGGGGAGGGGGGGAGATGTCTCAGTTGGTAAAATGCCCACGCTGCCACCGTGAGGACCCAAATTTGGATCCTCGTCTGCTGAAATGCATCTGGACTCTAGTTAGCAGAGATAGACAGAGGCAGGAAAAAACACCTGAATTGACCTCTGGCCTACATGTGCACGCACACATGCGCACATGCCTACACTCAAACATGCATATCCCATACACACATACATAAAGCAAGTTAAGGAAGGAAAGGTCTTGCTTCGTGGGTTGAGCACTTTCTCCTTTTCATATGTAGGTTAGGGCCCAGCTCATGGGATAGCATAAGTCTACCCATAGGGTAACTCAGTCTCTCTACCACCTCAGCCCCACCCAACGAGTCTTACTGGCATGCTCTGAGGTTTGTCTCTCCTCAGGTTGATAATACTGGCCACCATGTTTCTCTTGCTTGAGGCTCTAGGACAGCTGCTTGCAGCTGAGGTATTGGGCAGATTGAGTGGCTCGTGGGAAGATAGGACTTCAGGACCTAGCCCTAGGGAGCACCTCAGGCTTGCCCACTTCCCACCACTCCTCCAGCTGTCCGGGTGTGTCTTGGTACACTCCCACTGCTCTTCCTCTTCCCTGTAGGCATTTCTGGGTGAGGAAGCGGGAAACGGGAGGTCACATAGCAAGTCAGGCCCTTCAGAAGTGTGTGGCGGTCTAAAGTCTGAATATGGCCCCTGAGACCTAAATGAGCTGCCTGGTTTGCCCTTCCCTTTTCCAGGGAACATGAAAGAAAGCCTGGAGACGAGAAGGAGAAGTGGCCTTGCGTAAACTTGGTGGAGACACCTGGGAGTAGGAGCTGGGTCCTCTCCAGGGCTTTAGACCTCACTCATGTGGCTGACTTCTTCCCCCTCCTCCCTTTTGGTCTAGCTGAGGTTCAAATGAAATGAGCTCTCATGGTCCCCAGGCACAGGCGACCAGGCGGTTTAAAGCTAACTAGAGATGAGATGGTCTAGTGGAGTGACTGTGGGACATTGTGTACTGTCAAGCATGGTCAGGTAAAGGAGGCAGATAGGCCAAAGACTGACTGGATGCTGAAGGGCCTGCAGCAGGTTGCTGTGGGTGAGAGCTAAGGGTTGAYGCCATCCTCTCCTTACCTCAGGGTCAGGGATGGGCTGAAGCTGGCCRGATGCAGGTAGCAGATTGCTCTTACCGACAGACAGACAATTTCAGGGTGTTCTCAAACCCTCAGCCTTTGGCCTGATGTTGTGCGATCTTGCTTTAATGAGGAGAGGGACTTGGGGCCAGAGAAGGCACAGGGAACAGAGTGCTCTTTAAGAAATGACACTTGCCCCCCATGACGTTGTTTTCTGTTGTTTATTTGCCTAACAATCTCAGCAGACACTCTGCAGATGTTCTTTCCAACACCCAATTGGTAGCTCAGACTCTGAATGTGTCAAGACTCCCGGCCCTTCCCTGACTGCTTCCCTTTCAGAAATCAGTAGCCTGGAGCAGTCAGTGTCTTTCTAAGGCTGCCACCTTTGAACTGTACTTAAAAAGCACTTTGAAAGGCCAAAGCAGCCTCCCCAGACACCTTTCCCTGGAATGTTCAAAGCAAGCCACCCTCCCCCTCCCACCACCCCTCAGGTAGATCTGAAGACCTGGCTTAACTGCAGAGAGCCATCTAGGCCTTGTGTCCTCAGAGGCAGGGAGGATGGGGCCAGGCTTGCTGAACACTAGCGGCCACACGGGTAACACACTATGCCTGTGTGCTTTCTAGTGTACACATTAGCTCTAGTGTGGTGTGTGTGACCTGTCTTAATTGTCGAAATCACACATCTAGATTCTTGCCCCCCCCCCCCTTTTGGAGCGGGTGCTGAGAGGTTGTTTGAGTTGGATCAAATGCTGTTTGGACAGCTGTTGTAATCAGAAATGCTGTCAATCATTAGCCTTGATGGTCGATTTTCTTTCAAAATCATTTCTCTGAGCTGTCTTAACCTACTGAAGTCTGGCTTCCTGGCCGAAGTCATTTAGTGGAGTCGCTTAGTGGGTGGGTGTCAGTTTCCCCATGTGGAAGAGACTGTTAGTAGATGCCTTCCTGCAGGGCTGTGAGAGTTAACACAGAGTGCTGGTGGCAGTGGACAAGGTAGATGTTTCCTGGTTACTCGTTAAAAGCCTTTATGTCTGGGCAGCTGATTCTCCTTCCTCGTTCAACACAGTGGTTCTCAACCTTCCTAACACCGCTACCCTTTAATACAGTTCCTCATATCATGGTGAGCCCCAACCATAAATTTATTTTCATTGCTACTTTATAACTGGAATTCATTACTGTTAAAGTTGTGGCGCACGCCTTTAATCCCAGTACCCCTACTAGGGAGGCAGAGGCAGGCAGATCTCTGTGAGTTCAAGGCCAGCCTGGTCTACAAAGTGAGTTCTAGGACAGCCAAGGCTACACAGAGAAACCCTGTCTTGAAAACAGAAAAACCAAAACCAACCAACCAACCAACCAAACAAGAATCGTAATGAAAATATCTGATACGCTCCCCTAAAGGGGTAGCAACCTGCAGATTGAGAACCGCTGTTCTAATACAACCCCCAAGAAATTGTTCGGTAAGTAATTTTCCTGTTCATCTTTGGACTCATTAGAGTACGTAGCAGCCTGTGCACAAAAGACAAGAAAGGCTCAGTCTGTGCTTCTGTGTGGAGGAGAGTAAGCGAGATGTATTAACATCTCATGCAGTGAGGGAGGGCAGGTAACAAACAAAGGCCAACTCAGGCCCCAAGACAGTGAAGTCTGGTGGTTATAAAAGTTCTCTAGATGTAGTGTGCATTTCCTGCCCCCCAAGTGCTCTCCGTGACTTGTGGGAATCCTTTCTGCTGGGCAGAGGTCTTTATCATGCTTGAGCCCAGGTGTCAATACCATAGGTTTCTAGAATATTCTTCCTGGAAGTTGTTCTCACAGCTCCTGCGCTCAGTTGTGTTTGTGGTGCTGGAAGGCGGATGAAGTAGGGAGGTGGAGTGACAGCTTCATCTCAGCCACCCACGGGGCTCCTGAGCAATCTAGTTCTGGTCGCTTGGCCAGGGTACCAGGCCTTGACCTGAACATGGCTGCAAAATCCCTTTTCTTAGTGGTAGAGGACACTGGGCTCTAGACCCATTAAGGTGTGAGTAGGAAACCAGTACACAAGCTTCCTATAGGTCCGGGAAGGAGAACACGCAACGCCTTTTAATTTTCTCTAACCACCAAGACCCTGACCCTTGATCTGATTAGTAAAGGATGTAGGCTCTGTCCGAAACCCTTGAGAGCTATAGTAGGTCAAACGGCTGGCAGGGATCAGAGTCTGCCTCCTCCTTTCTGACTGTGTGTGGGGAGTTGATGGGGCAACGAGAGACCCAGCGAGCTGGCTTGCGCTTGGCCTGTCTTGGCATAGACATTCACTCTGTTTAAAGGGCTTAAGCCATTGCCCGTCCCCCACCTCCCTTCCTGGGGCCCTTCCACATCCCCTTTCACAGATGTTAGCCACGTAGGGAATCGTGGTAATAGACATACTGCAACATGGAGTCTAGACATACATGCACACAAGCACAGTGGAGCCAAGGAGATGGCTCAGTCACCGATGCCCTTGCGGTGTAAGCAGGAGGACCTGAGTCCAGAACCCCAGGGCCTATGAAAAAGCCCTGCAGGGCCAGTGGGGGGTCTACGACCAGGGGCAGGAGGATCCTAGGAGCTCCTAGATTCAGGAAGATCTAGAGCTCGTTGGCTGTCAGCCTAGCTGAGACGGTGAGCTCCAGATTCTGTCTCGGTAAATAAGATGGAAGGCAGAAGAGGAAGGCCCCAAATGTCAGCCTCTGGGCTCCACGTACATGTGTACAGGCAGCATACATGCAGCACACAGACAAGGAAAAGCATGGGTGCTGGTAATGCTAGTCTTTAGCTGGATACTTACTGAGCGCGTACTGTTTTCCAGTCACTGCTACTCTTGACGGTTGGAGGCAAGAGTGCCTGGGCCGGGGCGCTTCCCCAGCAGCTGGGCTAATGACGCGTTGGTGTTTTGCCCTTCATAGGTCCTGTCCGTAGCTATTCATTTTCTGCCAGTTCACAGTGAGATGCGGGCTGGCTCAGTGATGTCAGGACTCTGGCGGAGTACAGCTCTCGCTCCTGCGTTTCCTCCCCCTTCCCTGTTGATTGTGAACAAGTGAGGAGGGTCCTGTTTTGGGGTGGGGGTACACTTCCTGCTTACATAGGCTAACTTAGCCTATACAAAGCAATCCTCTAAGAGCCCTTACTTAGAGCAAGAATGGCCGACATCCCTGAAAAAGGCCAGAGTCGCTGTGGTTAAGAGTCTTGCAATATATAGAACAGCCCAACGGAACAAACAATTTGTGACCAGGGATGTTGAGAAACCTTGTCCTGTGTCATCTTTGTTGCCGTCTGCCACCGTTGTGCAAATGTGGGTCCCACCAACTCTTAGCTGCAGTGCTGCCTGCCCTACTCCCAGAGAGCTTGGAAATTGGAGACCATACTGATGCAGATGGTCTGGAGTTTGAGGGACAGTCCTTCAAAGTAAAGAATTGCTCTACTACAAAAGCCCAGAGCAGTGCCTGCTGGGTAGCGCTGGCCCTGCTTAGGAGGAGATCCAGCTGTTCCCTCATGGCCCTGTCCCCACCCAAGAATTTACCATATACTGGGCAGGTTGTCCGGTTGTATCATCTGGCCCCACCAGACACAGGGCTGGGCTCCCGTCTGGGCCTGCTCCATAAAACGGGAGACATTCTCTTTAGTGCCCATGACCTCCAGACTCTTAAACTAGGAAGAGGTGCTGGCCCCAGGAATTCCCCACGGCCAGAGTCTGCTGGTGAGGCTTCAGAGGGCATTGTTTTTCTCTGAGGCACACTAGATTTCGCATGCAGAGTCATCTGACGTGCAGGCGATCACAGCTTTTAAAAGGCTGTTGGCGTGGCTTTGTCAGAAAGATTGCCTAGTGCGGATGAAAGCTTTGAAGGCTGCTCGGAGACCTTCCCTCCCTCGTCCTGGCTGCTCAGGGTTCAGACAAGATAAGAAAGCCAATTCCAAGGGTTGTCTGTCAGCGTCCCAGGCCTTCCTGCCGGGCTCACTTAACCATTTAGCAGCACTCTTGATCTGGGATCTGAGTCACACACGGTCCCACTGGAAATTCTTGGTATTTTAAACATGGGCTTTGCTGGGAAGCTGGGGCGGGCAGAGAAGTGATCTGATGCTTTGTGACCAGCTTGTATGAGGATGTGGGGAGGGGCTGCAGAGATGGCTCAGTGCTTAAGAGAGGGCGTAGGAAACCTCTGGATTCCATTCTTAGAGTAGGCCCTAAGGATTGAAGACTTCCCATACTGCAGGGGTTAGAAGAAATGGTCAAAGAGCCCTTCCTTCTCGGTGTCCTGGCTCTCCTGACTTTGACCTCTAGTTTGGGGCATCATTGGACAGCGCAGTTCTTTCAGCAGTAGATTTCAGTTTGTCACGGGTTTTCTGGAATATGGAGTGGTTTTTGTTTTGATACAGTAGGGATTCTTTGTAGAGGATGCCAGCTGTTTACCTGGGTCTCACATAGACTTCCTCCCTTGAAATGGGAGCTTTCTAAGGCATGACCATGGAGCCCATGGTAAGGGGCTGCTGTGGGGGGTGGGGGAGGAGTGTGTGTGTGTGTGTGTGTGTGTGTGTGTGTGTGTGTGTGTNAGGCATGACCATGGAGCCCATGGTAAGGGGCTGCTGTGGGGGGTGGGGGAGGAGTGTGTGTGTGTGTGTGTGTGTGTGTGTGTGTGTGTGTCTGTCTGTCTGTCTGTCTGTCTGTCTGTCTGTCTGTCTGTCTCAGTGTTTCAGTGACCTGATTTGTGGTCTCTTTTCCTTTGCAGACAGAGATTGCAAAGAGACTGAACACGATTCTAGCCCAGATCATGCCATTTTTGTCACAGGAGGTAAGGCCTTCGTCTCTTTCCTCTTCTGCCACGCCAGCCCAGTGTGGCTCTGTTTCCTGAAACCCAACCTAACACACTGATCCAGCTGGTAGGACCCAGGGGGCAGGGGTCACATCACAGGGTCTATGCTCCTTTTGCAGTGGGAGGATGGTCTCTGGCACACCCGAGGAGGGTTTTGGTCTTCATCTGCAACAGCGATGAGCCCCAGGAGCAGAGTCCTACATGGGCTTCACCACTGGTCCCAGCTTTCCAGGCTCCAGTCCTATACCCGGCTCAAGTAGGGCTGGCTGGTTGGTGCCAAAGGTCAGACCCTGTGTGGGGTGCTGCTCCCCAGATGCTAAGTGCCTTCAAAAGGCATGACATACAAGTCTCATCACTTCTAAGTGCCCTTTGGGAGACAGCCCCCTTACCTAAATGGAGGTGAGGCCCGGATTCTGCAGCATTTGAGAAAGTATCTTCAAAGAGGAGGTGTCAGAGGTGGTCGTCTGATCCTACTCCAGCACAAGCACCCTTAAGTCCTGGGCCTGTCGAGTGGGTCTTTCTATCTTCTCTGGGCAAGAGTCCTGAGAGATTCCCAGCGCCTCATGTTGGACAGTATCGAGGGTGGCCATGCCTTGATCATACTTCATTTCCCAACAGCATCAGCAGCAAGTGGCGCAGGCCGTAGAACGCGCCAAGCAGGTCACCATGACGGAGCTGAACGCCATCATCGGGGTACGTGGACTCCCCAATCTGCCTCTCACCGTGTGTATAGCCCTTTTATTCCTCTCATTTACCATGACCAGAGATGAACTCTGACCTTTGGTGCTCTCAAAGAATGGCAGCCCCAGGGCCCGTGACATCCCTAGGCAACCGAGGGCTTGGGTTCATGGGGGCTCTTTACACAATGCTTTTACCACATTGTTTCTTGGTCTCCAACCTAAAGAGATACCAGACACACCTCGAGTGCACCTGTAACTTTATTAGCTTCCACATTCCCCAGCATCTGGTGCCCCCGGCTTCCAAAAGGTACTGCTCAGTCCCTGGCTGCTGCCCCCTCTCCTCCCTCCCCCACTTAGGCTGCCCTTCTTTGGCCTCCTGGGGTCAGAACCATCTCTGCTGTTTATTGATGTGCACCGTGCTGTGACCGTATTGGGATTGGGGTCTTGCTGCTCCATGTGCTGGCCTGCACGGCTGAGCACTCACACGCATCCTTATCAATTTCAGCTGTATACCTGGATGGAACCTTCTAGAAGCCCCACCTCATCCCCAACACAGGAGCACACATCCCGTAGTGCTCTGTAGGGCCCTCGGTGAAGAGAAAGGAGAGGGTGGGCTAGTTCCTCTTTCTAAGCCCTCCCAGCTGTGGGCGTGGCAAAGGGTCCATGGATACAGACCCCTCCGGATTGTCGGGGTATGGTTACTGAGGCCTTCAGTAAGGGCAGTTCAGAGGTTCTTTCCAGTGTTAGTCCCAGTGGGAGCTCCTAGAGACTGGAGGGCTTAAGCCATCATTGAATCTTGGTGTTGAGGGGAGAGTAGACCCTGCCTGCTGTGTGGGAAGGGCAAGAAGCTAGGTGCGGGGAGGCAGCACTCCAGGGAGAGAAACAGTGATATTTTAAAGCTTCAAGTATTTCCTGGGATCATTCCACTCAGGGTTCTATTTAAGAATTTTTTTTTTTTTAAATTTTGCTTTCTGAAAATTTTATCATACATACAGTGTAGTTTGGTCCTATTCACCCCACCCCCACTACCCCCTGCTGAAAGGGTATTGTTTTATATTTTTATTGAACCCGTGTGTGACGGTCATACATGCCACCGAGCACATGTATGTGCTCGAAGGGGTAGTCCCTAAGAGCTGGTTCCCTCCTCCCACCACGACAGACCCCACAATCAAACTCCAGCTGGGAAGCTTGGCCGGAAGTATTCCTGACCCACCAGTGACCCCCCTGCCCTGGCGTCCACTTATTCTCTTGTTTCTTCTGAACCCCTTCTTCCCCCAAGTCCTCCTTCCACTGAGTCTGTTTAGGGTTTCCTGAGAACAGGGGCGGGTATGTGTGATGTGTGGGATTTACTGGACCAAAGAGCTCAGAGTCTGACCCTGTTGAAACTTGGGACCAGATGATTCTCTGTTGCCATATGCAGTTTTGGGTATTGAGGAGCAGCCTTGCTATGTACCTACTGGGTGTAACAGCACCCCCCACCACACACACACCCCACACACATACACACACATCTGTGCACTCAAAATGTCTGCAGATGTTGCTTCTATCTACCTGGTTGAGACCCGCTGGTTCAGTCTGGTACCATTTTTTCACAGAGATTGAGCAGTCAGGCCAGTCTGAGAGTACCCCTGAACCTGTGTCCTACAGTGATGCTGCAGGGGCCCCAGGTCGCCATCAGAAGCCTTTTCTCATCAGCTCCTTGTCTTCAGGGCAGGTTCTTCCACCACCTACAGAGCTACAGCCTGGTTCCAACTCTTACTCTTTGGAATTAAAATCCACATATTGAAAATACTTTTTTCTTTTTCTTTTCAAAGAAAAAGTAAAATCGGGAATCAGCACAGCTGGATTGGCTCCAGCTCCTTTAAGTAGCGTTTAGGAAGCTACAAGTTAGGTCAAGGCGGCCCTAGGCAGATATTGGAATTCAATTAAAGCCCACGAGTGGGGCCTGTGACCCCCATTTTCAAGGTAATTGCTTCTCGGGCTCTGAGTGAATGCGGCCGTCGCCCTGTCATTAGGCAGGCAGCCGTCTAATCGCTGCGCGCCTGACAGAGCCTCACAAGGCAGGAATTGCCGACAGCTGGGGCACCAGGACCGGGGAGCTGTGCTTGACTGCCCTCCAGCGAGGCCTCGTTCCTTTTCTTCTGGTGGCGAGAGGGGAGCCACCCTGCTGAGATAAGGGCACAGGCAGGGGCAGTGCTCCAGTCTTGATTTCCTCAGATAGAAAGGTTTCTAGTGGCACACCTGCTCCAGTTGGCTGGTGTGGCCTCCTGACAGGGGATTGGAGTCTGGGGGGTCTCCGTTTAGCTGGGCTGCTAACAATATGAGGAGTGTGGATAGCCAGAGGCACGCCACAGGGTTGAGATCTTGTGGGAGAGCAGAAAGGAAGGGCAGATGAAGGGACCTGGGCTTCTGGCCATCCCCCTCCCCCAGTTCCCAGTTGGTCTTTAGGGAATCATGTCCCTTTGCATAAGGTGGCCCTAGAGATGGAGTTCCTTTCCAGAACTTGGCTTTGTACACACAGGGCTRTGTGGTGGCCTAGGAGGTGGTGGGCTCTTGGCTCCTCCGTCTGGGTTACCTGGAGAATTATTTAATGGGTGGGTTGTATGCAGTGTTGACTTGCTGTTTTTCTTAAGAGGGAAGAAGAGAAAGGAGGAGGGAGATTGGAGTTGTAGTTTATCCCAGATCTGTTAAGCTCTCTCAGGGCTTCCTGTCTTCTGCCTGGAGGTGGCCAAGTAAGATGGCTGGCTGGACAGGAGTTGGGTGGTAGAATTTTAGAAGGGATAGAACGGCGGAGGGCTCTGTGTTAGTGTCTGTTTCCTTCACCAAGAGACTGAGTTCACCTCGGGACTGCTGAGTTGGGAGCCTGGCTCAGGTTTCTGCTGTTAAGAGAGTAGTTACTTGGCCCCCAGGGCTGTCCCATCTCTGAAGTAGGTATAGCAAAGATCACTGTGACCTCTAAAAACTGCTGCAAGGGAGCCTTGGGTACCACTGGGCTGTGTGGAAGACTTGGAGGTTGAGTTCTCCTCTGTCTTACCAGGACCCTGTCCACTCCCTCTGGTGCACAGCAGTTGGCCTGTTTGACTCTAGAATTGAAGCAGTTAGACAGCTCCCCTAAGTTTAACCCAAATCATGAACCTAAGAACCGAAGCATCTAATCAGCCAGCAGAGGCAGGAAGCATGAGGTGTGTAATCCTATTACGCATGCTCCTCAAGCAAGCTCTCCCATCAATCAGCCTCTGCTGCCAGCCATTCCTGCCAGTCCCTGACCATGGGCACTAGGCACTCAGGGATGGAGGGCACAGGAACCACCATGGGGGCATGATGTGTTTGTGTTTGGTTATGAAGTGATCAAGGGCGGAGAAGTGGCTGTTGGAGGTACGCTCAGTTCAGGGTTTCTCAGCCCTCTGGGGGTCAAGGCCAAGAGGGAGAATCACTGAGCTTCTTTCCTCTCACGCATGGAGAAGAACCAGTATTAGGAGGAGCAATAAAAGGTGGAGGCAGGTGGCCTCAGACTGCGTAGTTTGTGACATTTCTCTGCCATTGAGAAAGCTTCCAGTTGAGAAGTGTGACCCTCCCACTCAGACTAAACCCTTTGAGTACCCTGCTCTCCGAAGCCACCAGAGGACCTGATGCCGAGCACAGAAACAGCGAGAGTGGCTGCATCCCGCTTGCCTGCTGAAGGAGGTGACACAAACCGTGCGCCTTCCTACCTACCTGCGAATCACTTCATTGCCAGATGCTCCTGGCCCCATCAGGGAGAGCACTTGGCTTCGCTCTGAATCGCCACCAAGACCACCACTGGCAGAACCTCCATCCAGAGGGCACTGGCACCCAGATGCATCCATTCTCGCCTTGTAGAAGAATTTACAGCTGGGTCTTCCATCAGTCTGTCTGCAGTCTTCTGGCTGGCTCCCGGGGTACCCTCAGACCACCCCAAGGAGACCAAGGCAGTGTTTTCTGGCTGTGCAGAGCCAGCTGCTCTGCTTGAAGATGAGAAACATCCATTTTGCATGGCAGCTTCCTTGCCTTTTGCAGAGGATACAGACCCGGAGGCCGAGGAGCACTGTGATGGTCTTGGAAACCAGTCACATTGGCCGCTGCCACCACCATTGTCATAAGTTTCTGCCGTGGATTTACTAGCGGATATTTGGGGAACGTTGTCACTGACCGACTGCCTCTAACTGGGCCTCCATGGCTCTGCCTCCACCTTTGGATCAAGCTCTGTGCTGCCTCGTTTCTCCTCTTGTCTGCTGCTAACCTTCTCCAGCATTTCACTGACTCACTAAGTGTGGGTAGAGGGATAAGCCCGGACTTGTTGGAGGTGCTGGATGGGTAACGCAAGGGCTCCGTCTTCCTGCAACTCATCAGTTCTTAAAGACGCTGGTGATGACTGTGCCCATTTGCTGAGGTGGCTTGCACTCGGACTTTGCTTTTTCATGGAATAATGTGAGTTCTGTGCAGCCCGAGGGTGAACTTTGCTTTGATGTCCATTTTGCAGACCAGGAAATGAGCCCAGAGAGGTTGGGTGACCTGTCCAGGGACTCGGGGCGCTGATAAAGGAGGAAACTGGAAGTCCTCGCCTCCAGCAGSWCTGCCTGCATCCAGAGTCTGGGTTTTTGAAACTGGGAAAGGAGATTTCCTTCCGACCAGAAGAGTGAGAAGGGAATCTGTTTGGACTGGACAGAGAGGGCAGGGTGGGAGAGGAGACCCACACACAACACAGTCTCACCTGTCTGCAGCCAGCAACACCCTCCACACAGACTTTTGTCTCCTAAAAGCATCCGGTCTCACCTGCCCCTCTGTGCTAAGCAGACTAAGTACCCAAGTCCTTACTTTCTGGGCTTTTATTAAGTATGTTACCAACAGACTTGAAAAGGGCTTTCCAGTAAGGAGTTTAAAACCAACAGGGCTCCGGTGAAGATTCTTTGTAACAATGTCTAGATAAAGCTGTAGGGTCCAGCCTACCATGGAATACTAAATACTCATTCAAAAGGAAAGTGCCCCCCCCCCCTTTCAGAACACCTTTTAAACAGGGTCATATAACAGTGTGGACAAGAGCCCATTTGTGGAGAATTGCATGGAAAAATTGTAGATCTAAAAATCTAGATTCTAGATAGACTGACAGCTGGCAGGCATCCTGTGAGGTGGAATGAATGGGGAACTTAAAAAGAACAAAACTTAAAACAAAAAGAATTCTTACAGTGAGCCTGTGTTACTTTTGTAATAAGATGTTAAAAATCCATTTTCTTTAAAAGGGAAAGGGGAGCTGGGTTTCTCTCCCACGGGAGAGGCGTCCAGTCTTAGCTGAGAGGATTGGAGGTCCTGTGATCCTGCTCCGAAAGCTCCCTTGCTTAGGTGTGCTGTGACACGGGCAGACCTACGGTCACCTCGCTGTGAGACCCATAGCCACCAAAAGCTTGCACAGTGCCTAACGGGAGGTCATTTCAGGTCCTCTGTGGTCCAGGGCGTGGCCATGGGTGCCAACCTTACACATAGAGCTGAGAGATGGAGCCCTGGGGGCCAGAGGTGTCAGACTGCCAGAACAGCCTGAACTTGGAGGGAGAGCTAGCTGGGTCCGCAGTCTGCGGCTCCGTTCATTGAGGGGAATGTGGGAAGCGTTTTAACCCTTGACCAGATGTCTGTAGGGATTCCCCAGGTCACGTTGGTTTTTGAGAGCTGCCATTTCACAGTGAAACCAGATGGGTCAGGATCCTAGTCTTGATTCTGATATTTACTATCTGTGTGCCTGGGACAGGAACTTCCAAACCCCCTAAGCCTCAAATTTCCTCATCTGCACAAGGCTGGAGGCAGCCTTACATGTAGATGGGGCACGGGCTCCATCAACCTTGGCTTATTGCATCTTTGTTGTTGCATATCTCACTCACCTCCCTCTTGCTTTGAACACTTTGTAGATGATGCTAGTGGTTGACAGAGAAGAGTCCAAATCCCATTTAGAGTAATGGAGCTTGGGTTGCCCATTCCAGTGCCTCTCTATCCGTTTGCTGTCTGTAAAATGGGCACAGTCACTGGTGACTGTCAGAGTTACGGGTTTTATTTGGATAGTGTCCAGGAATTTTTATGCACATAGAGGTGGTATTGGTCCCTTTATCTTGGTGCTAGTCAAGAAGAAAAATGTGTACACGGATGGGGTTAAGCATGCCCAATGCCCCAGCCAGTCCCAAGAAATATTTCCATCCCTGAGAAATGGTTGATACCATATAGCTTGCCCTACAATGCCAATGGTTGTTGGCAGTCTTATGAATAACAGGGCATTCTGTCTTGGCTCCTGGGGAAGCATGGAAGCCTCTGAGCTAGGAACTCAGGCAGGGGAACAGGATAGGGTTGGGGAGTCTCGAGGTTGGCAATGGGAAGAGGTACCAGGCAGCAGGGTCCTGGGTTGGGTTGGGGAGGAACAGGAGAATGGATGTTACTCTGTGGCTGGGAGTACTGAGGTCGTTCGAACAGCGGGAGATCCCTGTGAGAACCTTGTAGAAATGCCAGTGACTGCCATGAAGCCCAGTGAGCCGTGGCCGCGTGCCCAAACCCACGTTACCTTACTGTAGTCCCCTGCCGTGGGCGCTGCCTCCAGCCTTGTGCAGATGAGGAAATTTGAGGCTTAGGGGGTTTGGAAGTTCCTGTCCCAGGCACACAGATAGTAAATATCAGAATCAAGACTAGGATCCTGACCCATCTGGTTTCAAGGGCTCAGCTCTCCCTGGTTCTGTGTTCTCTCTACTCTGATGGCCAAAGACACCAGCTTTGAGTCCATCAGTCCTGGGACTTCTCTGCTCTGGCCTGCCCTGTCCTGATTCTATAAGCCAAGGTTTCCGTTCGGCTTTTTTAGAAGCCCAATCAGGGAGGCTTTCCCCAGGTTCCAGCTTTGGGTGGGAGGCTCTGGCTGCTGATGTGAAAGGCATGTGCGCATGAGAGTAAAAATGCATTCCTCTCCATTGAAAGGAAGCCCAGCGACCGACCGTGTGGGTTTTAAATGCATGCATTATTTATCTTGGGATTGGAAACAGGCATGGGAAACTGTCCTGACACTGGAACTGGGGGGTGACGCTTGAAGACATAAATCCTCCACGCTGCAGTCCATTAACAGATTTTGTTCAGCAAGATGAGCATGTGGCTGAGGGGAAGGTTTTGGGGGGAGGGGTGGAGGTGACTCACCCTCTGCCCTCCCCGACCTATCACGGCTTACCACCAACTTCGTTACAGCAGCAGCAACTCCAGGCACAACACCTCTCCCATGCCACGCATGGTCCCCCGGTCCAGCTGCCACCCCACCCTTCAGGCCTCCAGCCTCCTGGGATTCCCCCAGTGACAGGAAGCAGCTCTGGGTTGCTGGCACTTGGTGCCCTGGGAAGCCAAGCCCACTTGGCGGTGAAGGATGAGAAGAACCACCATGAACTGGATCACAGAGGTGTGGCTCTGGGTGGGCTGGGCTGGGCKGGGCGGAATGGACTGGGGCTAGAGGACACACTGTAAATGGACGCAGCAAGTACTGTCACCTAGAGCCTGGTGTTAGCTAAGACTTGGAGCCATCTGTTGAGTCCTTAGTGCATGGAAATGCTACAGTTCCTGATGTAGGCCCTGGTGACTTCCGGGGAAACCGTCTGTTTATTTACAACGGCCCCCATGTTCCCAGTTAGCACCCTGCTTATTTAGGGCCAGCCCGGCATGTCCTTCAGGGTGTGTTCATGATTGCATTGGGTACCTTTCTTAAAAGAGCTTGAGCTGGGGCCTCATCGTAGCCTTGTGTTGCAATCTTCTGGATCTCTATATCTCGTCATTGGGAAACCTTCCAAGATGCAGCACTGCTGGGGTTGTTGCTCAGTTGGTGAGAGTGTTTGCCAAGCGTGCCTGAACTCTGAGTTCATCCCTTGGCACCATGCAAACCAGGGGTGGTAGTGCATGCTGGTAAGCCCAGCACTGGGAGATAGAGGCAAAAGGGGGAAAGGTAATGGTAATTCATGTCTGCAGTGAATTCTAGTTCGGCCCAGGGTATTTGAGTGAGACCCTGTCTCAGACGAGCTAGTGGACCATCTCTAAGTGCAGGGTCTCAGGAATACTCCAGCGGAGAAGTAACTAGAGAGAGGAGAAAGCGGAGCTCTTGCCCCAGCCCTCTGAATAGCATTCTGGGGCTCAGTAGGACATCAGAGGGAGCAAGGACTTGGCCCCATGCAGCCGCTGCAGAAAGCGGCCAGCTTGTACATTCGGTTGGCTTTTATGTATTTACTGGGCCACATAGTCAACATCGTCCAAGCTCCCAGGGACTTTCAGGGAGGAGTCACCGTCCAAGCCCCAGTCCGTGCTGTATCCTAGGAGCCGAGCCAGAGGCCAACTGTTTTGTCCCTTCTTGACAGAGGAGGAGAGGACAATGAGAGCTGCTGCTTAGCTGGACTGGTGTGACCAGAGGTCTGAGCTTCTGGGGGCTTTTCGGCAAAGAATCAGAGAATGCTGTTAAGAAAGCAAAACAGTAGAAGTCATTTCCAAATTGCATTTTTTAAAAAAGCAGTAACCTTCCCAGCTCCCACTTAGAATTCTAGAAAGTCCTTTTGTCACACCAGGAAGAAGGCTAATGTTCTGGAATTCAGGCCATGGTGGGCACTGGTGGGAGGGGACCATTGGGATGTCACATAAGGCACCTGCCTTCACTGCACCCAGAGAACTAGAGTCAGGCTAACCTGTGAGAGGTGGCGTTAATGAATCACAAAGGTTAGCTGGCTGATCTGAGAGTGACCTTTTACCTTGTCTCCCCCTCTCCCCTTTCTTTTTCCTTGTGGGTCCTGACCTGCCTCCTTTCCTGGCCTTCCTGCCTCTCAGAGAGAGAATCCAGCACGGTAAGTGGGGGTGCCCTTGGTGTAGGGGTGGGTACGGGCGGAGGGTGGGCCTGCCTAGAGGCCTGTTTCTAGAACTACAGGCCTGGCAGGTAGCCTGTGCTACCCACAGCTAACCCCAGTTTCCCCTTCTGCCCGGTGGGCGGAAGCTGGGGTTTTTATTTATCGTTTGTTTATGTGTGCCCACAACTGGAAGACCTGGCTTCAGGACTGACGTGTGGGTGACAGTGTCTCTGTCCATATTCAGTACTAGGGGTAGTTACTGCCTGTCATAATATAAGAGTTGCTGTCCTGTTGTGTGGCCTTTAATTAGGGACGCTGTTAACTCTAGGCGCTTGCCTGAGTGACCTCTAAGTCCCCTTTACAGAGACATGGTCAACTGAAGCCATTAGCCCAGCACCCTACATCTTCCACAGGGCTTTTTGGAGTCATTGGCCTGAGCCCAGGACTCCTTAAACTCTGGTGTCCTCCTGATGCTGCCTGGGGTGATGGTTCATCAGCCTGGGACACTGGACGCCTGCTTCCAGCATGGCCCGGAGCCCTGTTTTCTCCAGATGCCTGAGGTCTCTCCCTGCCTCTGCACTTTTACTCAGTTGAAGAAAGTGCTAGCAAGCAGGTATTAAGGCCAGGCCGCCTGCTTGTCTGCCAGCTCAGAGATTTGCTGTAAATCTTTCTGATCACACTGAGGCTCCGAGGTTCTGTTTCAAGTGAATAAGCCCTCTGAATAAGCATAGTGGAGTCTGGATATAAAAAAAAATCTTCCAGCGATTAGCAGAGCTATTTTATTCCTCATAGCCGAGCTTGTATCCGGGACCATCTTAATCTGCTAGGATGGTTTTCCTTATTACCTCATGTTAAGTAGGACTTGGAATGTCAGGCCTTTAACTAGCCACCAGGCAGCAGTCTCCTGAGGAAGCTCCCTCTGCCTGACCCACCTTCCTTTCTAATCCCTCCCTCCTTCCAGGCTATTCTTGTACCTCCCATTAGCTGTCTCTTCTTGCCCTGCCTGCCTGCTCAGAAATCCAGCCCCRCCCCCTTGGGCTCAGGAATGGCTAGGCACAGAAGAAAGGAATGATTAAAGCTGAAATCCATTTTGATTGCTTTGGTGTTGATCCTTAAACATATTTTTGGAGAGGCAGTTTCCCTACATAGAAGCAGAGCTGGAATAGGTGTGTCCATCTGTGTTGTCTCCCCACCCTGAACCTCTGCCCCTCCCCAGCTTCAATCCAGTCTTCGCCTTCTGAGGTGTTGTGTCTTGACCTTGGAGCCCCGTCTCCTGCATATCATGGGAATTACCCTGCCCAGACCGTTTCTCATCTGTGATAGGCAGACCCCTGCAACAAGACTCATTACTTGGTCAGCGGGGCCTTCCCCAGGAAGTGGGTATTTGAAGCACAGCACCCACTTCATACTTACTCGCTTTTGGCTTTGTGCCCCTGCTGAAAGCTTTCTGCCAGAAACCCAGAGGGACCCCCAAGTGCACAGCCCCCATAATGCTCCTGGCATCTAAGCTAGGCTGACTCGACATGGGGACTGGAGAATGAACAGGGATGAATCCCACGACATCCTAGGGCTGGGCAGCTCAGAGCGGGTACCAGTGGGGGATGGGGAGTACTCTGGGGGTTGCATCCTCAGGGCCATGGTGTTGGATGGTGGAGATTGAAATAATCAGCCATAGGAAAACAGGTTGTCAACAGTCTAGGCCTCCGGCAGGAAGGACAAGGCTGTGTCAGAGAGGGGAGGGGGTCTGGGTGGACAGGCTGGAAGCTGTCCCAGAGGGGTTAGTCTGGAGTCCAATTAGAGGTAGCTTCATTCATATTTCCTTGCCTAGCTGAAGCAATAAAAAATACTTAGTTTTTTGGCTGCCTGCCAACCAGAGGCGGGCTGGATCGATGCCGCTAAATGCCTGACATGACTCTCCGGTAGCGGCGAGGGTTTTCAGCCTGACTGCATGAGAAGAAAGAGTTCCCTGTTCTCGCACTGGGTCGCAAGGAGAAACACGAGCAGCCACCCCGTCCCCTCCCTCCTCTCCATCACCCGCCTGCGCAGGGGCAGCCAGCCTGAGGGGCTGGAAGCATTTCTGCTTAGCACGGGGTGGCCGCCACCGTCGGAGGAAATGAAATGAAATGACGGTGATTTTTTTTTTCTGCCTGTGCTTGCAGCAACTAATTGAATTKCGGCTGTGAGCGCATCGCCGCCGCTCGCCCGGCTGCGGGGAAGGTTGAGCTGCAGTTCCATTATAACCTCCATTTTTTTTCTTCAAGGCTTGATAACTCTGCCATTTTAATTTGCTTCAGGCAGAAACTTGGCAGGGAAGGGCTGCCCAGAAAACCGGCTTAGGAAAGGAAATTAAGTTCTGCGGCTGGCTCCCTCCCACACCATTCTCCCAAACCCATCCACCTGCTGGCCACCCCGCCTCGTTCCCTTCCAGTGAACCCCATCCCTGGGCCAGCATTGGCCTCTAGTAAAATGGGGAAAGGAGAAGAAAAGGATTACCCTCCCTGCCTTCAATGTCCTTCTTTGTGAGCACATCACATCATCTTGTTGTGTTCCCACACAACTTCAGCATGCATCTTTAGCATAGGTGGACTTGTGGCCACTCTTGTCACTGTAGTTAGACCAGGATCCTCTGACTCTCCATTCTGTCACTCCTGACATTAATGTAGGTCTGAACATGGGTAGGTTTATCAGTACTTTTCTTATCACTATGATAAAATAACTGGAGAGAGAGGAAGGCTTATTTGGCTCGCGGTTTGAGGGTGTACGGTCCGTTATGGTTACATTGTGGCTTGGAGGAAGCAGGAGTGTGAGGTGACTGGTTTCATCCTAGCCACACTTAGGAAGAAGCTGGGCTGTATCAGAGCTTGCCTATAATCCTATGTGACCCTGTGTCTGCCAGCCAGACCCCATGTCCAGAAGGTTCCAAAACCCCTCCCATCAGCCGGGACCAAGTATTCTCACCCCTTAGCCTGTGGTGCATTTCACATTCAATCAGTGGATATGTGGTGCTAGAGGCCATGGAGTTCATAGTATCCTCAAGGGGCACTAGGCCTTCAAGGTTTGTAGACAGCCCTTGCCAGAGGTTCCCCCTCCCTGTGCACAGCCACACGACACCCCACTTCCACCCTTCCCTGCTGATCACCTGCCTCAGATCTTCCTCTTTCTCAGGCTTGTTGTCCTAGGGATTCCCCTTCCTCGCTCTGTAGCAGAGGAAGAACTGAGAACCCCGATGTTCTCCCCAGCAGGAAACATTGCCTTCCTCTGCTGGAGACCTCAGCTTGGCCTTGCAGCTACACAGGGCCCTGTCCTCTTGGGATACTGGTCCCCATCCTAAGGGAGGTCCTATCTTTTCAAGGGAAAGGCTTAGTGGCCTTGCAGGGGTTTGTGCCTTTGTGATGCAGGTTCCTCGTCAGTTTGCCAGAGGCGGGCAGTGGAGGAGCAGGGAGAGCTGCTCATATACACTCGGCTTTATCTGCGGCCCAGCGCCTTTTCCCATTCACTGCCAAACTTGAAATGGCAGTTCCACATGTCTGCCTGTCTATGGCTCAGGTCTGACTTGAAAAGACATATCTTTCCTTTGAGTATATTGAGGGACGGGTGCCCCTCATCCTCTGGGGACCTCACCTCAGGCCAGGAAACAGAAATAGCAGTACCTTGCTTCCAAAAATCGATGTTTTGGGTAAGTTCCCAGGGACCCAAGGTGTCCTGGGAACGTCCTGGGTAAACCGGACCTGCACACACAGGGTGTCTGCTCACTTCCTTCTTCTGGCCCTCTGTCATCTGCTCTTAGTTGACTTAGCATGTGTGCAATACTGCACTCAGCATGGAGTTTTGACCCCAAGATCCTCTTCTTCCAGAATAACTCCGTGTCACCCTCAGAAAGCCTCCGGGCCAGTGAAAAGCATCGGGGCTCCGCAGACTACAGCATGGAAGCCAAGAAGCGGAAAGCAGAAGAGAAAGACAGCCTGAGCCGATACGTATGTAGGGGTTGGCAAGTGGCTTCGTTGGATAGGGTCATGTGCTGGCTTTGGCCTCAACTCTAGTAGTTGAGTTCTGAGAGACTGATAGTTGTGTCAGGACCCAGAGGGAGGTTCATACATACTCTGGTCAGGTGAGCCATTAGGAGAAAAATGGACAGGGAAATTGTCCCAGTCTACGCGCAGTCTGGGGAGAGCTGAAGGTCCTTCCAGACAGTTCTCTGCTGCACCCAGGCTCCAAGGGAGGGTCCTGGTGTACTCCAGTGTGAGCCCCACAGTGTTCACAGTCCATCCCAGGCATTCAGCCCCGGAGACACAGTTTGTAACAACCCGGTGGCGTGAACTTGACCTGTGAGATCCCAGTGGGACCAGAGTTATGTGTCCTCCACTGCCAGACTGAACAGGGGTGAGATCTGAGTCTAGAGAGGCTACTACCAAGCCATCTTTGTCCCATCTGGCTGCCCTGTGACTCTGAACATGTTACACAAAGCTCAGCTGCACTGCTGAGTGAAGCCAGTTGTGCCCCAGAGTGAAGGGAGTGTTAAGATGAGACTTGCCTTTTGAATTACTGTAACCAGGATGCCAGCTGGGAAGGAGGTTCTGGCTTTCCAAGGCTCAGAGCTATGATAATGAGGCTGCTTAGATGAGTCAGAGCCCCAGGGGCTGGCTACAAAGAACTGGGAGGAAGGAATTCAAGACTGCTCATAGAGGGCAGGGGGCACAGTAGCAGGGCAGCATGGGCTTTGGGGTTTGGTTGGGGACGGTGTTGGGGTGCAGGGTTAGGCTTGAGCAGATCAGGGTTGACATGGGCTCTTAACTGGCTTCTCTCTTGCTTATAGGACAGCGATGGGGACAAGAGTGATGACCTGGTGGTGGATGTCTCCAATGAGGTAAGGGCAGGCCCCAGTTGTAGGGAGGCCCGTGGGTGGGGTGGTTTGGGACGGATCCTCTGTAGGTAAGGTTTCTTTTGCCTGTTGCTGGAGCTGGGCAGTGGAACATCAGGGAACAGGGTGCAGATGGGTACTGAAAGGTCGCAGGAAGCAGTAGTTTTCGAATCCCATAGTTGTCTGGTRGCCCTGTCCTCCCTCTCCAGGGTTGGGGAGTTTCCTGGCGAGAATCTCCAATAAGGCCCTGTGCTACCTTGCCACTTAGTGTTCTGGACTTTTATGTGACCCAGGGCAGGTCACTCCTCCCTGCCTCCAGATCGTTGTTCACTCCACTCGTGAGGTAGAGGGCTCCGGGTGTGGATTGTTCAGCTCTAATCCCCTCCCACCATGCCCACTGCCTTCCTGTTGCTGGGCCAGGGATACCTGCTTGCAGCTTAAGAGCTCTGTAATACTTGTCCTTTCAGGACCCAGCGACGCCCCGGGTGAGCCCAGCACACTCCCCTCCTGAAAATGGGCTGGACAAAGCCCGTGGTCTGAAGAAAGATGCCCCCACCAGCCCAGCCTCTGTGGCGTCCTCCAGCAGCACGCCATCCTCCAAGACCAAAGACCTTGGTCATGTATGTGGGGTCTGTCCTGGCACCTTACAGAGGTGGGGGAGGGGAGAGATGATAGGAGGTGTGCATGCCTGGCTAGAGTTCCAGTCCAGCTCCTTGCAGGGTGGGAATTGGGTGTGGAAAGAACGTGGCTATTGGGATTGCCTGTGTTTGAATCGTGGACCCACACTAGTGAATGCTTCAGAACCTTGGTTTCTACATCTTTAAATCAGAACCTTCACCACGGTCCCTGCCAACCAGGGACTTCTGTTCCACCCATGCTTGGCTTCATGTGGGACCGGAGAGCTAGGCATTTTGCCCAACTCTTGGGAGAAAGGAATCCTCATGGCGTCTCTTGGTCTCTGTGTCTTCCCTTCTCAGAATGACAAATCTTCCACACCCGGGCTCAAGTCCAACACACCAACGCCAAGGAATGATGCCCCAACTCCGGGCACCAGCACCACCCCGGGGCTCCGGTCAATGCCGGGCAAACCTCCAGGCATGGACCCGATAGGTATAATGGGTAGGCACCACTGGGCCCGGGGCGATCTGATGGGGGAGGGGAGGCTGGTCYCTGGCTAGGTGGGGTGAAACATGGCCCACAACATAGTGTGTCCAAGCTGGGGCTTCAAGGGTCTTTCTTGTCAGGTTTAAGGACATGGAAGCCTGCACCTTTGACATTGGAACATGAGGGTTAACATTGGCATGTTAGAATCTACGAGGCCTCTGCTGGGCCAAGTGTGTGGAAAGAGCATCTAACAGGTTGTTACCACCCTAGACCTGTGTCCACTTCTATTAATGGTTTTGTGAGCTCCTGAGCAAGCCCTCTTCTCTGGGCCGCGTGCTGCCCTCGGAAAAGAAATGACTCCAACCTCAGCCTCTGACGTCAGGGGTCTGAAGGGTAGATGCTTCGGAATGTAGGAGGGTTTGTGTGTCAGAAGTGTTAGCTCACTCTCACAGAGGCCTCCGCTTCACTGATCCCACCTTCTCATTCACGTCCTCACAGCCTCGGCCCTGCGAACACCCATCACCCTCACCAGCTCCTATCCAGCACCCTTTGCCATGATGAGCCACCACGAGATGAATGGCTCCCTCACCAGCCCAAGCGCCTACGCTGGCCTACACAACATCCCATCCCAGATGAGCGCCGCCGCAGCCGCTGCAGCCGCCGCCTATGGCCGATCGCCAATGGTGAGCTTTGGAGCTGTACGTAGACCTTTTGGCTCCTTTTGGTGGTGGTGGGCACTGGGTAGGGAATGGGAGCTGGCAGGGTTAAGGTAGCACACATCTCGCATGCTGAAGGGATCCTTGGGTGTTCTCTTAAGGTTTCTATTACTGTGACAAAACACTGTGACCAAAAGCAACTTGGAGAGGAAAAGGTTTATTTCACTCAGTTCCATAGAACAATTTATCCCCAAAAGCAACGAGGGCAGGAATTCAAGCAGGGCAGGAACTGAAGGCAGGAGCTGAGGTAGAGTCACTTGCTTCGTGGAGGAGTGCTGCTTACTCGATTGCTCTCATGGCTTTGCTCGGCCTGCTTTCTTAGAGAAGCCAGGGCCACCAGCCCGGGGATGGCTCCACCCACAATGGGAGGGGCTCTCCCCTGTCCATCACTAATTAAGAACATGCCCTCCAGCTGGATCTTCTGGAGACATTTACTCAGTTGAGATTCCCTCCTCTCCGATGACTCTAGCTTGTGTCAAGTTGACATGAAACTGGCCAGGATAGTGGTGGGCACCTGACAGCTACTCTGGGGAGAGCACCTGTTTAGAGTTTACTTATGGGGTGTGAGACCTCCAGATAATACCCCGAAAGGGGATAAGGGTCCCATTAAGAACTTAGTGACATCTGGCCAGGTAGCAGGGTTTTGGGAGGTGGGCCTGGTGGTGACAAACAGGATTAAGGCTGGCAGAGGGGATTAGTTTTTCAGGACAGTTTTCCTCTACTCTTCTATACTTGGGGCGGCCCCGCTCCACAGGCTTACAGCACACTCAGAAGGAGAGCGATGGGCAGGGCCTGGTCTGTCTGCAGAGCAGAGGGGATACTAGTTGAGATGTTTTACTATTGCCATCCTGTCTGTACCTGCCCTGGCAGGACACGTGGCCTTTTGGCATCTGCCTTCTCTGACACAGGCTCCGCTCAGCAGTGTTGTCACTTGGTTCTGGGGAAGTCACAGGGTGCAGCAGGTCCAGATGACAGTGGCCATGGGGAACAGGGTGAGGCTATGTGATAGCAGACTGACTGAACCATTCTCCTTTSTTTATAGGTTGGTTTCGACCCTCACCCTCCGATGAGGGCCACGGGCCTGCCCTCCAGTCTGGCCTCCATTCCCGGAGGGAAACCGTAAGCACTTGGCTATTCTTTTTGCATGCTTCATGGGGTAGACAGGTAAAACATCCTTGTCCATCCCCTGAGCATAGGGTCTTGCTGGATACAATGCCCTCTAGGAAGGTGTCTGTCCCTCCAGAGACACATAGGCATGGTCATCACCCAAGGAAGTCAGTTCCAGAAACCTCCTCCACCAGGGAAACTTAGGGACTCTGAAGCCCAAGTCAGTGGCTCTGGGAGGGTCAAAATGCTTGTAAGCAGAGTACAGAGAGCAATGTCTGGGCCCTGGGGACTCCTTCAGGTTCTACCTGCTGCAAAGGCCCAGCCCCTACCCTGCCTCTAGTTCCCCTGCTCTTCTTTGGAGCACAGTATTACCTTGCTCTTTGCCTACATGATGGGTTATTGGGAAACTAAAGGTTGAGCTGTGCATACCATATAGAAACCTGCCCTGTACTGTACTAGATCTCATGCCACCATGGCCGCGGAGAAGGTCACTCACAGTAACGGCAGACCAAACTGAGTCCCTGTGGCTCAGACACCCTTGTCGTTTTCCTTTCATGGGACAGGAAGGTGCTCCATCACCAGTATTGTTGACTTCAGAGGCAGGTTGTGGCATTTAGATGAGTCCTTCCCTAGACTGGCATGTCTGGAGACTTTATAGTCTCAAGTGTGTGTGGATGGGGTGGTGTTGGGAGGAGCATTCCATAACAACCAAGGAGCTCCTAAGCTGACTTGGAGCGAGGATGTATGGTTGGAATATTAAGTAGGTTCCAACCTGAATGAGCCATCCCAGTACCAAGGGGCTCCCGGACTTAAGGGATTTGTGGGAGAGGAGGGGCGTGGAGTCAGGGCAATAAGTCACGGTGTGTATATATTGATTTGGATGGGGCCCGTGGGACATGTTGGGGAGGACAGCAGGAGTGACCCACCTCCTTCTTGCAGGGCCTACTCCTTCCATGTGAGTGCTGATGGGCAGATGCAGCCTGTGCCCTTCCCCCATGATGCGCTAGCAGGCCCCGGCATTCCCAGGCACGCCCGGCAGATCAACACGCTCAGCCACGGGGAGGTGGTGTGTGCCGTGACCATCAGCAACCCCACACGGCATGTCTACACAGGCGGCAAGGGCTGTGTGAAGATATGGGACATCAGCCAGCCAGGCAGCAAGAGTCCCATCTCCCAGCTGGACTGCCTGGTGAGAAGCTAGGGCCACAGGCTTCTGCTGTAGCGTGTGGGAGGCAGAGGGAAACAGAGGACAGACACACCCAGGGCGGGAAGGGCCAGGGGCACTAGGCCCATGGACGGGCTCAGCTCTGAACAGCTTTGGGTGAGCTGACGAACCTCTCTGGCCTAGGTGGGGGGCATCTGCCAATGAAAGTGACCCTTAGGCTCACGATTCTAGAGAAAGGCACAAGAAAGTAAACGGATGTAGGACTGAGGGTGGAGTAGTCTTCAGGAACTTGGATGCTTTATAAAGGTGTTAAGTCACCTAATGTGGCCCACAGCAGAGCAAGTGGATAGATGGCACGTATCTCTGTTCTTTTCCTTCCAGAACAGGGACAACTACATCCGCTCGTGCAAGCTTCTCCCCGATGGGCGCACGCTCATTGTGGGTGGTGAGGCCAGCACGCTCACCATCTGGGACCTGGCCTCGCCCACACCTCGCATCAAGGCTGAGCTGACGTCTTCGGCTCCTGCCTGTTATGCCCTGGCCATCAGTCCTGATGCCAAAGTCTGTTTCTCCTGCTGCAGTGACGGGAACATTGCAGTTTGGGATCTGCACAACCAGACCCTGGTCAGGTGAGGTTGGCCGGGGAGCAGTGAGGGTGTTTATACTCACCCAGCCCGTGACGTTGGTCCTTTTGGAGAAGTGAAGGGAGGTCAGGTGCTGAGGCAAAGGGCAGCTCACAGAGGGCACCTTGAGCCTAGGAGCTTGGGGGAAGACGTTGGGGTAAGGCAGAGCTTTGAAGAGTTCTGGAAAAGCAGCTGCTTGAGGAGTGGAGATAGCCGAGGGTGGAGAAATGCAGCATTGGTTAATGAGGCCCATTGGTTAATGGGTGGAGCAGAGTAGCTCAGCTTTGCGAGTTCTGTCTCCGAACTGTCCCGTGCAGCTCGATTGGGTTCTGTGTGACCTGGGTGGTGTGATGTCTTCTGAGTCACACTACCCGCGCCATAGTGGACGGCAGTTCCTGCCCAAAGTCGCTTCCCAGTGTTACCCATGAAACCCTTTGGGCATGTTTTGGGCCAGAGCCTTATAGATGAGTTAAGTTAAATAGAGACGTGAAGACTGGTTTGAGGAGTGTGTCCCAAAGGCGGATCCAAATAAACACGATAGAAAAATCCTTTAGAATCTTTCTGTCTTCCTCTCCATTACCTTCTGTAGAGCAAAGTGGGCTCCCCAGGGGTTCCACCTAGATACATTGAATTAGAGGTCTTTTCTCAGGGAAACTGTTCTTGGTAGCACCCCTGAATGGAATAGCAGGGGCCTGGTCTAGCTCTGCTTCCTGTTTTGAGGCATGTGATCTAGCCTTCTGGACCTCCAGTTTCCCTCTGGCTTGGCTGCATAGCTGGCCCAGTCCTTGGGATGATTGGCAGTCAGGGACTCCCTGGGGCTCACCCTTCTTCCTTGCTTGGCCTTCATAGGCAGTTCCAGGGCCACACAGATGGGGCCAGCTGTATAGACATCTCTCATGATGGCACTAAGCTGTGGACCGGGGGCCTGGACAACACTGTGCGCTCCTGGGACCTGCGTGAAGGGCGGCAGCTGCAGCAACACGATTTCACCTCCCAGGTGTGTAGCCCAAGCACTGTGTGCTTCCCCTTGGGCCCCAGCACTTGTCAGGGGACAGAGTGACCATACAGGGTCATGATTGACTGCCAAGGGACCAACCTGAGCTATCTGGGAAGGTCGCTTGGAAACAACAGCAGTGGTGGCGAGTGGGCATGGCCTCAGAGGTGGGCACATGCCTGACTCATCCCAAGTCCACAGCTCGCTCCCTGTGCTCCGCAGTTTGCTCCCAGCTCTGGTGTGGGCCCCTGACTCAAGCCTCCCGTGAACCTTGCCCATGAGCCTTGATATTTCTTGCTTGTTAGGCTTGCTTCGTTATTGTAACAGTACCTTCATGTGGAGTATAGTCATTGCCAGTTTAAGGAGTGAGCTGAGCCCAGCTTGCAGAGCCGGGGCATTGCAGCCCCTCCTGCTCCACCTCCAGAGCCAGCTTCCTCAATGGGATACAAAAGACATCCCTGGGTAGCGAGGAGGGGCGACAGACAGCTGGTTATTGGGTTTGTTTGGAAGTGGTGAGGGTGGAGTGGGGAGGATCTGATCCTGCCCAAGGGGCTGCTCCACCCCTGTGGGCAGAGGGGACGCTGAACTGTCTGTCATTGCAGATCTTCTCCCTGGGTTACTGTCCCACTGGGGAGTGGCTGGCCGTGGGCATGGAGAGCAGCAATGTGGAGGTCCTGCACCACACCAAGCCCGACAAGTACCAGCTGCACCTGCACGAGAGCTGCGTGCTGTCCCTCAAGTTTGCCTACTGTGGTAAGCCCTGAAGCCCCAGCCTGGCATGAGAGCCAGCGTGGGGAGCCTGGTCCAGTAAAAGATGGGGACAGGGGAAAGAGGCGGACCCACAGTTTTGAGTCAGCCAAGCCCGTGCCCCTTTAATGTCCTGGAGCAGAAAAGTACCTTTCTTGTTACCCAACCTTGTCTTGGATATAGATGTCACTCTGGGACATTAAACTCTCAGGACTGTAGGCCAAAGGCTTTCCTTGTTGACCTGGATCTTCTCTGAAGGTCATGGGCACAGGTGTCTATGCAGCTGTGGACACATGGTGCCAACTCTTAGCCTTAGAGAAACTGACTGGGAAGAGCATGTGGCTTTGGGGGATGTTAGGAGCCATAGCTAGGAGCCCTCTAGGAGGAAAGTCCTCTCTGGTTATTGGGTTTTGGCTCTTTCTGGTGCTCTCTCCACCTTCCAGTCATAGGCTGGGAAGGCCTCACTGACTTTAGTGGCTTTAGCGGGCATCTTTTTGGGAAACATGCTCAACACAGTGAACTGAATTTTGTTTTCCTGTTCTGGCTCTCTCCCTGGACAGCAGGGAAAGGCATTCTTTAGGTATCTGTGTGCCATGCTTGTAACTGCTCTTCAGGAGCGGAGAAGAGCAAGCACTAAACCCTGGCTAAGCATGTCTGAGGATGTTTCCGAGAGGGGCAGACACAGCTGGGGTGGGTCCTGCTGCACACGGCGGCAGGCCGCAGTCTGAGGGTTCCTTTGCTTGGCTTGCAGGCAAGTGGTTCGTGAGCACTGGGAAAGACAACCTTCTCAATGCCTGGAGGACGCCGTATGGAGCCAGCATCTTCCAGGTACACTCTGGTCTCCTCCACTCCTGCCAAGTCAGGATGTGGCCACAGCGATGGAGCAAGGGTAGCAGGAGGCAGGACAGGAGGAGTCTAGAGCTAGGAACAGACCTGCTACCCTCCACCTCTGCCAGCCTTACTAGATGGAGGACCCAGAGGGGAGGATGTGGGACTAGAGAAAGACAAGCCTCTGTTGCTAAAGGCTAGAGATCCCAAGCGAAAGAGCATCTAGGAAGGGACTCATTCACGTGGCACCTGGTGAGTAAAACAGAGTGAGCTTGGCTGGCTCTGGGCAGCTGGGCCCGTGGAGGTAGCCATTTAACCCAGTGACATCCACTCAGGTCAGGATGGCCACCCTGAGCCATCAGTATGTCTCGAGATGCTAGAACAGACATGCATTTTTACAGATTTAAAGATCTAGAGCTCCTCCATCTCAGATACACAATCTTCCACGGTGCAACCCATAATCACTTGTTTTTCTTACAATCGCTCTTACACACACACACACACACACACACACACACACACACACACACACTCCTGTTTCAGCTTCCTGCTCATGTCTGGAGGCTATGTGCCACATGTATCCGAAGTCTACAGATTGGTTGAGGGCCTGAAAACCCAGGACCAGTCTTTCTAGCTGGTCCAGCTGAAGGGTCTGTCTCTTGATGCTGCTGTGGCTCTGAAGCACTCTTTTCCAAGTGTCCTGTTTTCATCCTTAAACCTGGAGAAGACCACACTACTGGCAGCTCGGGAGCTGTTCCGTGTGAGGAGGGAGGTGGGAGGGGACTCCAGGCCTTAGAGTAAGTGGGCCTCTTCCTACCCGCACCTGCTCCCGCCTGAGCTGGAGAGTAGGAGGTGATTTCATTCAGAGCTCTGAAGTGCCAGGGAGGACCCAGACTGAATTCCTCTCTTGTTTTCTCCCCATACTAAATGTCTTCCTGTTTCTCCATGTCTTCCTCCCCCAGTCAAAAGAATCCTCATCTGTCTTGAGCTGTGACATTTCAGCGGATGACAAATATATTGTAACAGGCTCTGGTGACAAGAAGGCCACAGTTTACGAGGTCATCTACTGAACAAGGACTCTAACAGGCCTGTCAAACTCTGGGAGACACCCACGCGGCCCTGACGGGGAGATGCTGGCCAGGCCCCGAGGATGGCAGAAGAATGAGGGAGCAGCATTGTGGGGCTGCCCTCCCGAAGGTGGAGAGGATGCACGCCCCTCGTGGATTGGTGTCTGACAGACTTGAAGGACTTTCTCCTCTCCCCCTAACCAGTGCTGGCAGACGCTTCAATTAGATTTCTCTGGGGACTTCTGCTTCCGTTTCCCCCCCAGACATCCTCATGAGTCTGTCTCTTCCTCCCCTTTCTGACCTGTTCCCTCCCTACTCTGGGTTGGAGGCGGGGTTGCAGGAGTAGACATTGTTGTTTATGGGGAGGGGTGCCTCATTCTGATTGTGCAGTGCGCAAGGTTTGTGAACAATGTAAATAAGAGACTGTGGTTGCTAGCTGGCCAGGGAGGGAGGAGGCCCCTTCCCACCAATGCTCGCCGTGTATTTTGCCTGCTGTATTTGTGACCCACTCATGGTGGTGGCTTTTTTTTTTCTTTTTTTTTCTTTCTTAATTTTTTTTAACAGCTGTTCTGTGGGGAAAGTAGGCAGAGATAGAGTTGGGGAGCAGAACGAGAAGCTTCCTGGGGGTGGGCAAACCATCCTGGCCCATTGGGACAGAAGTGTATCTCCACACGGGTTTTAGCACCATCTTTAGATGGAATGATAGGCAGATGGACAGACAAGCTGATGGACAGTACTGGGATGGGCCAGCCTGGGCTATTATCCACAGGAACAGCGAGGATTTCCTGTGGGTTCCTCTGCTCCATCTGTCTCTTGCCTTGCCCTCACACCTCCTGACCTTCATCTCTCCCTGTCCCCCACCCCCACCCCCTCTTTCTCTTTGGTGCACACTCAATCATTGTGATGAGGAACGGAAGTTCAGGGGAACTCCCTCTCTGACTCTCCTCCAGCGCAGCCTAGAAAGGATTCCATGTGGGGGTTGGGGGGAGACAAAGCGACTCAGCTCAGGGAGCTACCAGAGAAAAACAGCAACTGGTGTGGGTGCTTTTTTTTTTTTAATTTGAATAAAAATAATTAGATGTGATATCCTTTGATAAGATGCCGTCTCCCCTTTCCTGCTCTCAGCCCTTTCTGCTCCCTGAAGCGGGGAAATGGTAACCCCCAGGGTTGTAAGTCTGAGAAGATGGGCGGGACAGCGGGCTGGGGGCTGGGGCAGACGGAAAGTCACCTGCAGATATCACCCCTAGGGTACCAATGTTTGTGGTTTTAGGTTTGCCTTGTTTTGTTTTGGGTCTTTTTGTTGTTTTATTAAAGAAAAGCTAAAGACCGCGTGAGCCCGGCTGGCGGGCTCTCCATGGATGTAGCATATGGAAGAGAGTTTTTATATTGCATTTTTATGGATTATTTTATAATGTGGGACTCAGTCTGGGAAGAAAGATGAGGGTGTCTAAAACCTGCCCGTCGCCACTGCTCCAGCTGAGCGGCTGCCCCGAACAGGACGTATGTTGSGACATGGAAAGACTGTGGCACCCTGCACCTTCCTGAGAGGCATGTCGTCTTGCCTGTCTGGAGTCTGTCCGTCTGTCTCTGGGTTTCAGATGGTCACTGGCCACCACTTGTTAAGGCTCTAGCCAGAAGGGAGGGTTAGGGTGGAAGAGAGTTATTCCTGAAGAAAAAAGAAAAATTGAAAAGTCATTGTAATGAAGCTTTTTATATTTTTAAAAGTTACTATTTAAAAAGGTCGGTTTGATTGTTGTGTTTTAATTGCCTTTTTCCCTCCAGTGTCTGTCATGCCTGGGAAAGTGGGGTCCATGGTTGGTCCAGTTGCATTCTGGAACCTGGAAAGCATCTGTGTCATCAGGCAGCCCTATACCCATTGTCACCACGGCTTCCCTCCTCCCACTCCATCAAAGGTCCAYATAGGGCTTTTGGCCTTTTTATAGTCCAGAGCCTGCCTACACCACTGCCTTAGGTCTATGCACCAGGCAGAAGGAGGCTGGGAATCCCTGGCTAAGATGGGACTCACGGGCAGACGGGCCATGGGACAGCACCATGCTCATATATGGCTGTCCGTGGAAATTAGGAAATTTCAAGTGACTGTCATGTAAAGTAGTTTAAGTAAAAGTCATGATCCTTGGGACCCAGAAAACCTGCATTTTTTGTAAGCTGCATTGATGTAGATGTGACAGGAGATGTGCAGTCTCTGGATCACAAAAGTGTACTCTTAAATGCTAAGCAAGGCAGACGGGGCAAGGCCAGATGAATGATCCCAAGAACGCCGGAAAGCAGAAAAGACTGGAAATGAATCCCCTGGCCTTCTTCATACACCCATTGCTGAAAAAAGCCTCTCGGAGGACTCAGGATTTTAATGGTTCTCCACTGGTTACTGTACCAAGGTCACTGGCAGTCACTGGTTGCCTGCTGTCCCTTCATGCAAGGAGAGTGCCACTAAACAAGGGAGGGTCTCAGAATGATGCAGTCTAAGCCTAGACAGAGCTGCTGCCCACCCGGATCATTTTGCTTGATAGACTGGCTTCAGGGAGGAGCCAACCTCAGGCTGTGGGCTATGACAGCTCTGTCCTGGCTAGTATCCCCTCTAGACTACCCTTTTCTCCATCCAGGATATAGCAAGGAGCCAACGAGCTGGTTAGTGAGTGGGGGAGGGGACAGAAGGCCACTGTTAAATCCTATTAGTTTCTGACAGCTCAAATACTTGGATCTGGTCAAAGCTCCAGAGACAGNACCAAGGTCACTGGCAGTCACTGGTTGCCTGCTGTCCCTTCATGCAAGGAGAGTGCCACTAAACAAGGGAGGGTCTCAGAATGATGCAGTCTAAGCCTAGACAGAGCTGCTGCCCACCCGGATCATTTTGCTTGATAGACTGGCTTCAGGGAGGAGCCAACCTCAGGCTGTGGGCTATGACAGCTCTGTCCTGGCTAGTATCCCCTCTAGACTACCCTTTTCTCCATCCAGGATATAGCAAGGAGCCAACGAGCTGGTTAGTGAGTGGGGGAGGGGACAGAAGGCCACTGTTAAATCCTATTAGTTTCTGACAGCTCAAATACTTGGATCTGGTCAAAGCTCCAGAGACAGKGCAACTCTCCAGCCTTCCCCCCTCCCCTGCCATTTTTTGCTCCCCAGGTAACCCCATCTCCAGATGATTGTTTACAAAGGCTCAAAGTATGGGGGTTTGGGGACCTGATGTCAGGGCTAAAGGATCACTTCACAAGGGCTACAAAATAGCCACCACCCCAAAATGATGGGAATATAGAATAGGGAATTTGAAAATATGTTTTTAGTACCAACAATATAAAATATTCTACAAAACTGAGGAAGAGGTTCAGGTATGGTAGYGTATGCCTTAAATCGAAGCACTTAGAATGGAGTGGTAAGTGGATCTCTGAGTTCAAGGCCAGCCTGGTCTATTGAGTGAGCATATTCTATATTCATGAAGCATTTAAAAAGTATTACATCAGTTGACATAGTGTTTCCTGGAATCCCAGTACCTAGGAGGCTGAGGCAAGATGATTGCTATCAATTTGGAGCTAGCCTGGGCTATCTAGTGAATTTCAGGTCATCTTGGACTACAAAGTAAGACCTTGCCTCTCCCTTTCTCACCCTACTGCATCCCCAGCCGCCACCTCTGAAAAATTACAAAATGACCTTTGGTGTGTGAAGGGACATCTATATTGAATCCTTTGATTTTTTTTTGTTTGTTTAACACCCAAGCCTAAGCCATTTTCAACTATCATGGGTCATCRTCTCAGAAAGGGTGGAGAACCACTGGGTAGGACTCAGCAGCTCTTTTGGAAGACTCTTATGTAGGGAGTAAGGCTACCTGGGCCTTCTCTGATGCTACTGGTGGAAAGATTCCTTATGGAGGGCAGATGGCCTAGAGCAGTCATGGGACTATTCTAGAACTCATCTGTTCGTCTTGCTTGTCCATCTTATCAACCACCCATCCATTACCTACTCACATCCATCAACTCTTCACTCATTTATCTAGCATCCATTTATCCCATCCATCCATCTGTCCATCCAATGGGTGCTTATGTGATAGAATCTTACATGTTATCAGGCCTGGTTCTAGTTGCTAAGATGTAAGGATCAATAAGACAATCCCCTCACAGAGCTCTCTGTCACTGAGAGACAGTGACAGAAACCAGCTACTATGCTGTGAAATGTCATGGCAAGAGGCTTTAAGTGTCATGGCAAGAGACTCAGAGCAAAAGGGCGGCCAGGAAGAAGAAACGCTGAGCATACCCAAAGGACATAGGTGACATGCCAAAGTGAGGTGGAGAGGAATGTTTCAGAGAGAAGGAACGATGTGTTCTAAGGTACCCAACGCAATCGGGTTCTGACTCCTCCTCCTYCCTTCCTGCCCCAGGCCAGCTTCTCAAGCTCCAGTTCGTGACGCCTCTTCCCTGTCTCCATTCCCCAGTCCAGAAGTCAGGCTAAGAGTATAGGATGAGCAGACTGGTGGAGAGTCCTGGGCAAAGAAGATGCAGGGGACTGGGGGAAAGATGAAGCAGAGGTGCCGCTCAGAGCAGAAGGCTCAGTGCCCATGCTGGACTCTAGACCTCTGGACTCCCAGCATGGCTGCCATTAAAAGACCCTGAGCTGACCATTGCCAGGCCCTTGTCTGGGTAGCATACCTATTCTGAGCTAGCCGCTGCATTCACTCCGCGTTCTCCTGGCTCAGACCGTGTCTCCTGTGATGACAGTAAGGGGAAGACATACTAAATGGGACACGCCTTCTCAAAGGCTGAGGTCCCAGGTGGAATAAAAAAGGAAAAAGAAAAGGGCCGAGCAGCATAGGCCCGTCTCTCTGCTTCCTGGCAGAGCACATTTTCTGCTCTCTCCACCATGATGTTCTTCTCAGCCACAGCCCAGAATTGACAGCCAGCAACTATCAACTGAGAACTCTAAGCAGCCTAAATAAACCTTTCCTCCACTAGGCTGGCTCAGGCATTATGTCCTAGTTACGACCGGGCTAGCACACCCTTCCAGGCAGCTCAGAAGGAGCAGAGCTGATGGCTCACAAGCGAGACCTTAAGGAGTTGGTGACTACATGAAGCCAGGTGACTGGGGCTGTACACTGTGTCTCCTAGGATTCAGGTGGAAGGTTTCCTGTGCCAGTATTTGCCTATATGGTTCTATGTCTTGCGTCCATTAACTATGCTTTTGGATTTTTAAAGAGCAACAGTCAAAGGTCCAATTCTAGCAATAAAACTGCAAGTGAAAAGGATGCCCGTAAGCTGGGCCAGCGGCTCAGGAAATGGCTTACAGGGATAAAATGCTTTTATAACGAGCATGAGTACCTGAGTTTGAATTCTCAGCTGTGTTAGATAGTTTTATGTCAACTTGACACAAGCTAAAGTCATCTGAGAGGAGGGAACATCAATTAAGAAAATGCCTCTATAAAAATGAGTTGTAGGCATTTTCTTATGCCTATAAAGYATTTTCTAAGTGACCAATGGGGGAGGGCACATACCATTGTGGGTGGTGCTCTCCCTGGTCCTGAGTTCTATAAGCAAACTGAGCATGCCACTAGAAGCAAGCCAGTAAGCAACCCTTCCACAGCCTCTTCATCAACTTCTGTGTCCAGGTTCTTGCTCTGTTTGAATTCCGGTCCTGACTTTGACGACGAACTAAATAAGCAAAATAAATCCTTTCTTCCCTAACTTACTTTTTTGTTACGGTGTTTCATCACAGCAATAGAAACCCTTACTAATACACTAGCACACATGTAAAAGGTGTGACTTGAGGAGGGTGGGCATCTAACTCCAACCCACAATAGGTAGATCTGAGATAGGTAGATCCTGGGGAACTTGCTGAGTAGCCAGTCTAACAGTGAGCTTCAAGTTCAAGGAGAGACCCTGCCTCAAAGAGTGATGTGGAGAAGCAGTTAAGATATCCAGATGCTGATCTCTCTTTTCTACATGTGCCATACAAGGGACCTCACCCCCATACACACATAGTATATACATGTAAAAAGTGGGAAATTAATGGGCTGGATTAAATCTATTTTACTAGCATATCTGATAGAAAGAGAACCCTTAAATAAATAAAAACTCAGAAGGCAGAATGAGGAATCCCCAAGCTTAGACTAACACACCCAAAACTACATAAAGCAATTGACAATCATTTTGTCATGACCTAATCATGGTTTTTAACAAGGCTTAAGAGGAACTGGTAGACCATATGGAGAAGAGTGGACAAGGGTAAGAAGGGCTTGAATGACAGATATCACTGACAAAGGACTATGACACAGAACCGCACGACCAACCTTTGGAAAACACACAAGTTTGGACAACACCAGATGACTCAGGCTTACCAATATGAAGCAGATAAAGCAGCTTACAAAGGTCAACACTCACTCTTTTTAATTTTGTGTATGTATTTAAGATTTTATTTTTATTTCATATGCACAGGTGTTTGCCTGCAGATATAGACATATATCTATATATATATGTCTAATATATATATATCATAGATATACACATTGCATGTGTGCATCGCCCATGGAAGGGTAAGAGTATGTCAGATCCTCTAGAATTAGAGTTCTATATGGTTGGGAATCATCATGGGAGTGGTGGGAATCTAACCCTGGTCCTCTGAAAGAGCAGATAATGCCTTTAACATCTGAGCCATCTCTGCCAGTTCCTATGATTTTTCTAAACATATCAAAGTAGAAAGCATAGTGTGTGTCTATACTAAGCCTATAGCCAAGTATTAAAGTACAATAAAGTTGTAGTTACATTAATTTAGCAAGATTAAAGATTAAAGATTAAAACATTATTTTAGCAAGAATAAAACCAAGAATATTCTTTTTATGATTTAAAATTTTTATTAGCATATATCAATTGTACAAAGTAATGGGTTTCATTATGGCATTGTCAGTGTCTGTGCTTTTATGATATTTACCCCTCAAATTAACCAACATAATAAGGCAAAATGAAGCGATAAACATGGATCCAATGATTGAAATGAAACAAGSCTGTAATTATTTGCAGACGTCTTGTCTACATATGGAGAGAATATACAACAATTAAATAAGAGAGTTAAGTGACAGGATCCAAGATCAATATTCATTAATCAGTAGCACTTGTATTCATAAGCAGGAACCAATGGGAAACCCAATATAAAAGAAAATGCACTTAAGACAATAATAAAAGCTATCCATGGATTTATCTACATAAGATATTTATGGAGGAAAAACCACACCATCCTATCAAAGATTTTAAAAATACTATAGATCACAAGCTAAACTAGTAAGTGATAAAAAAAATTCAATTTCGTTTAAAAGGATGCCTTTCTGAGTGGTCTATAAATGCAGTATTATGCAAAATCTGAGCAGGTTGTTCTCTGTGTAATCAAACACTAGAATGTATATGAAGAGTAAGGAGCCACGATATCACATATGACTTTGAAGACAAACATGGAATGGACAGAGAATTGCCAGGTAATAAGATGTCATAGTAATAAGAAAGCATRCTATCAGTATGGTGTAGACAGACCAACAGAACACACTCCTATGAACCCATAGGTGGACCTTATGTAGAGGGAAGTGAGTCCAAAACACAGGTGGTGGTGGCTCCAGTAGAGGAAACAATCATGTGGCAAATATTTCCTGGACAGTGGACCACCTTTCCCCATACCCACAGTGCAAGGGTCAAACCTAGGACTTTGCATACGTTAGGTCACCAAGCTGCCGTGCCAGCCAATAGGCCACATTTACATTACTCAAATGGCTCCTAACTCACAGAACACACAAAAATTAATCCAGGGGCCAAGGGGCAGTGGTTAACCACTTTTTTAGCTTTTAGAGTAGAATATTTAATAACGTGTTAGTTAGCTTTTGCACCTGTGTGTTAGACAGACAGACAAACAAACAAAAAACCACCACCAACAACAAAAACAACAGCAACAGCAAAACCCTAACAACTTCTGGAGGAAGATTTCTCTTTGCTCACAGTTTCAGAAGTGTCAGCTCAAAGTCCTTGGATCTGTTGACCCCAGCCTGTGGAGAAACAAAACATCTAGGCAGCAGGAACCTGTGGCAGAGGCTACTCACCTCATGGTGAACAGGAAGTAGAGGCTACAGTAACAAGAAGGGGGTGGGCAAGATCCCAGTGACCTATCTCCTGCCTTAGGAGCCAGCTCCCACAGTTCCTCCACCTCTCCATAATCTATTCAGAGCTTGAGTTCATTAGTAGAATAAGGCCAAGCGGGCATAGTTCAGTCACTTTCCATGACTGGCAGCCAAGGCCCCATGTATGGTTCTGTGGTGTTACAATCACCCCATAACCCTGAGGAGAGAAAGGACCATTGAACAGAACCTAGGAAACAAAGCTACCACAATAGATAGATAGATAGATAGATAGATAGATAGATAGATAGATAGATAGATAGATAGATAGATAGATGATTGATAGATGAATTTGATGTTAAACTTCAAAATGCTTTTACAACAAGAAATAAGAAAACGGTAATAAAGTATGGGGATGCAATATTTTCCATCAGCAAAATGAGGACATCTAGATTCTATAATAAATTCAGATTCTTCTGAATCAGTACATGAATGCGAAAAACTAGAGGAGTAGGTAGAAGACGGTGGCAGGCATCCAAGGGAAAGGGAGTTGGATAGACTGGTAAAGGTTCAGAAAGTCTTCATCTTGCTAGTTCTGAGGGAAATGCAAACAACTAATCACAGACAGAACAATCTCCTCCCATTGGATTGGCAAGCGTGTAGGTTTGACAGTAGGTGTAGGTTTGACAGTAGGAAACATCTGGGATAACGGGATAGATTCATCTTGTCAAATACTCTGGGAGGGTGTAAACAGGTTCCGCGGCTCTGCAGAGCAAAGTGGCGATCTGCAAGTGGGAGAAGCCTCACTCTCTAAGACCTGGCAACTCCATGCCTAAGAATGAACCCTAGAGAAACTCTTCCCGCTAGTCTACAAAGAAATGTGGGTGGGACCTCGGTTGCCTCCTCATTTGAGTAAAAATAACCCAAACACCCTGATCTTCATGAGGAAAGAATTCCTTTAAACCTATGCTAGTTCTTATGTGATAAAATCGTTTACAGGTATTAAAATATATATGAGCCAGAACTTTTATGTATCAACAAGGGTAAGTTTCAAAACACTATGCTATTTGAGAAGAGAGAGTCTCAGAGACATAGCTCTGTTTATGTAAGACACAAATCCACACAAAATAACTGAGTGTAGACATTTAGATAGGTGATAGATAAATGATAGATAATAGATGATAAGAGAGAAGATGCACAATAGATTATAGGTGGGTACAGATGATGTAGACACAGACATATAATTATCTGAGCTGAGATACTGCTCCTGCATGCCAGGAGAGGGAAAGAAGAAGAACGGGAGCAGGCGGTGTCCACATCCATCTATCACATTTAAAAAATGTAAGTCTGCAATTGTGGCTCAATGGTAGAGTACTTACCTAGAATCCCACTTATATGGCACTGAGTTCTCTATCACTAGAGAGAGAGAGAGAGACAGAGAGAGAGAGACAGAGAGACAGAGAGAGAGAGGGACAGAGAGAGACAGAGAGAGACAGAGAGCAAAAAAAAACCTTAAGAAAACATTCAAATGTAGTTTAGATATTTGTGTAGTTGATCTGGTGTGTTTTTTTTCCCCCTATGCTTATATACTCTACAGTTAAAGATTTAAAGATTTAAGAGAAAAGGAGATCTGGGAAGATCAAAACTCCATGAGGAGTTGCCTCTGCAGTGGATTTTGATGACTGACAGGGTCTCTGGTGGCATGGCATCCCCCAGGGTAAAGAACAAAACTCTTGTAGCTCACTGGGTCACCTGGGACGCACTTGATCTCTCTAGTCTCCAGCCCTGCATCTCACCATCCACCATCACGTTCTGGAAGTCTGTGCAAGCCACCCCTGGCTCTCCTGATGCTAATGATTTTGTTAGCGAACAAGAGCACCCATCTCAGGCAGAAGCGATGTGGGTAAGGTTTGTTTAGTTTTTTTTTTTTTTTTTTTTATTGTGAACAACAAGCATAGAAAGTTGAGGGGACAGTGTATTGGCTCCATGAAGCCGTCACTCCTCAGGAAACCGCACCTGAGCACCCCAGGACATCCACTCCTGATGCGGTCGCCTCCACTGGATGCTTATCTGGGAAGCTGCAGACATTTCATCACTGAAAAAAAATTTTTTTTTCCCAAATCTAAAAGGTAGGATCTAGTGGTAAAATATAACGCGAATAGCACCATTTAACATAAGTATCTCTGTTCTATTTGACTGTGACATGCTTTCTACGGGCTCATGCGCTTGAACACATGGTGCCCTGCTGGCATGGCTGCGTTGGGGGTTTGTGGAAGCTTAGAGACTTGTGGTATTTCTAGCAGAAGTGGGTCATTGATATCCCGTGGTGTGTGACATCATGTCCGGTTCCTGTCTGAGCACCCTCCTTCCTGACCTATTATAAAGATGTGAAGACTAGCTGCCCAACTTTCCCACTTCCTGGCCACAAGTCACTCCAGCCCGCTGCCACGCCCACCGCCACCATGATGCCCTGAAACTTTGTACCACAACAATGTCCTCCAGCTTCTGTCAGGCATTTGTCACAGAGATGAGAACAGTGATAAGTACAATAATAAAATGCATTTATAGTTCTCATTCAGGCCTCGTCATTTCCAGGATTTCTTTCTGTGATTCATGAGTTTCACAGTTTCAATTTTTTCTGGTTGCTAATCTGCAGTTTGATTCTAAGCCCCGCTTATGTCCAGGCAGGGTTTGGAGAGTCCTTTGGGAGCACCTGGGTGTGTCTCTTTCTGAATGTTGCCCTCACTGATGATTATTATGTAAATCCATTAGATAGTTAGTGTAACTGGAATCCTATGCCAGAAGTGCTGGGTCTGGCTTACCATAACTTAGTTAAGTCCAACTTCTCACCCCAGAAATTAAAAAGTAATAGTGGAATAGTCTACAGTGCCATTTGGGTTTGAGTCACAAGCTTTAGCTCATGTTCCTAGTATCAGATGAAATAATTCCTACTGTAAAACAATGAGAGAGAGAGAGGGAGGGAGAGAGAGAGAG
>BDUI01004051.1:65398-83783 GCA_002335545.1 Apodemus speciosus
GAGAGAGAGAGAGAGAGAGAGAGAGAGAGAGAGAGAGAGAGAGAGAGAGAGACCACTCGAGGCTTTTGCATCCAGTGCAAACTCAGGCTGGCTCACATAACTCGCCGTCTTTCCCTTGGCTGGACCAGCACTCTCCTGGGGCCTTCCTCACGGTACAGACTTGGTACTCCGTGTTATACAAAGCCCAAGAGAGATCCCAACACCCTACCTCCTTAAGTTACCTTGTATCTCTGCCCGACATTTGGTACAGCTGTTCCTGCATAATTTCAGATTTCCTTGTCAAAAACAAATGGCTTGATTCCAGGATCTCAGAGTTTAAACAAACAAAAGAAAAGCCAAAACCGAACCAAACCAAACCACCGCCACCAACAGCAACAAGCAACAAAAACTTCCAAAAAATCCAGAGTCCAGTGTGCACTGTAGGAAAGGATTGTGGGATCTTACTGTGGGTCCACATACTTATTTCTCGGCTTCATCAGTAGTGGTAGAAAGAATCCCCAAACTGAGATTAGGAGAGGTCCCAAGAGTAAAAGGAACCCCAGCAATTGTGTGGGACCATTCAGTCWCCCCATTTCATCAGAGACTGAGCCACTGTGATTGGCTAATGTCCAAAAGGCATTGTTTCTCCTAACTGGATCACCAAGGTTTGTCCCTGTAATTTTAGGTCAAAAGCTCCAGTTTTGAGAGTTGTGATAGGCAGGGATGCCATCCCAATATGCCAATTGAAGAGAAGAGAAGAATCTTTGATGGGTGGGAGCTCATTAGGAAAAGCAGACAGAGCTGGAGTAGACCCAAACCTATCTTCAAGGGGCTGAAGGGGATGCTGAGATTTTATAGGAAAGGAAATTAGTGGGAGGTATTGGGGAGCTAGGGGTGGGGTTCGCGTAGTCACCGGCACAGGTGACTAGGCAGGCCAGTGATGTAACTGAGCAGTTGTTGCGGCTGTTCTGTGAGGGGGGCAGTCTAGTTCCCTGAGATGATTGCTCCTGCTCTGAGATGCACCCTCAGTTTCCTACATGGGTAATTTCGCCACCTTTGGGGGTGATCTCATCAGGGGCCTTCTGTCCTGTAGTACTTGTTTCAGGGGTATTGATCTATCTTGTCATTTTGGAAACCCAGGGTAATTGCAGAAGAGAGTGTCTTGGGAGGAGGAAAATAGGTAAAGAGGCAAAAGAGCTGGCAGGAGAAAGGATGGAGTTAGGGAGGCCAGGAACCAAGTGTGCTTTTGTGGAGCTACTGTGAGTAAAGACAAACTGCCTCTCCCTTCAACCATTCTGCAACCATGAAGCAGTATGCACAGAAAGCACATCATAGATGCTTGATGTACTTGTATGGTTCCAGGGTTTTTTTTTTTTTTTTTTTTTTTTTTTTTTTATTTTTTGAGACAGGGTTTCTCTGTGTAGCCGTGGCTGTCCTGGAACTCACTCTGTAGACCAGGCTGGCCTCRAACTCAGAAATCCGCCTGCCTCTGCCTCCCAAGTGCTGGGATTAAAGGCGTGCGCCACCAACGCCCAGCTATGTTCCAGGTTTTTTAAATAGTAAGTTAATACCTTAGTGACAACGGCAACATAAGGGCACGTGAGGACAGCAATCGGGAGGCTAACGAGATGCTGGTACTTCTAGAATACATTTGGTCTGGGGAGACGGCTCAGTGGGTAAAGCCCTTGCTGAGTATGGATCCTCAGAACTGGAGTCAAGCCATGGGTCCGAGGGCAGTAGAGCTTGTCTGTAATCCTCAGTGCTCCCCAGTGCTCCCAGAGAGACGTGGGAGGTGGAGGAAGGCCAGCTAGCCTGGTGTACAAAGCGATGAACAAGATACCGTATTTCAAACCAGGTGGGCAGTGAGGACCAACACTGACCTCCTTGTGCACACCCATGACACGTGGACTTGTGGCCACATGAACAAATGCGTACCAAGATGTCTGTTAAAAATTGACCTCTGAAGATTTCTCTTTGAAAATATTACTGTGGCAATATGGATTTAAATAATTTGGTGTGTGTTTCAGTCAAGAGGCATTGTTGTGCTGACCACTTATCAGATGGTTCCCACTGACGCCTGAGAGCTCGTAAGGACTTCCCAGCATCGCTGCCGGCTACTGAACCTGAATGGTCTATAAACATGGAGGTAGCCCTTCCCCCAACAAAGCTGAGTACTTTCAGTGAGAAGTAGAATTAGACACTATAACCTGCATGTCAGGGGTGCAGGATGCTAAAAAGATGGCCTCTATTTGGAGGCCTTTCCAGAAGAGGGGGTGGCGAATTTTGTGCACGCATGGGTCTGTGTCTATTTGTGTATGCATGTGTTTGTGTGTACATATGTGTATGGGTGTATGTATTTATGTGTTTTTCTGGGCATTTGTATGCACATGTGTGTCTATGCACACATGCGTGTTTGTGTGTATATTTATGTGTTTTGTGTGCATATGTGCATGCATGTATGTGTGTGTGTGTGTACGTGTTCAAGTGTGTATATTAATGTCCAAGGACTTCTGATATCTGACATACAGAGAGTTACAGGATCTTATTTGGCCTTGATGATGCATCTGATTCTCCTTTCCTAAGCAGATTCGATGGTGAGTGGTTCACCCCTAAGGGAAGAGGAAGGTCAAATCTGTCCTCTGCTGTAGCCCTTTGCCCCTGGCCTCACTTCTCTGGCACTCGCCTGCGACTTTCTGAAGGTCTGTGATCTGGCTTTGGTCACTGCTGTGTGTGTGTGGCACCCAGCAGAGTATCTAGCAGGCACAGACACCTGGTCGGCAGTTACTGAATGCCTGGAACACCATTCTAGAACACCATGCTTTCAATGAACAGTTTCCTTTCCTTAAATAAAGAAGTAGAGAGAATAGAATCTGAAAACCCTTTAGCTTAGACCCTGAAGCCAAGCCTCTCCCACTACTCAGTCATGCATTCATTCAACAACACAGGCAAAGCAGACCTGGGCTGGAGGCTAGGGGCACAGGAGCAGGGACACACCCTCCTAAAATGCCCCTGCTGATAGGGAAAGCAAACGCACCAATTACAAAGCATTGCTTAAACACTGTGCTGTGGGGCTCCAGTATCCATGAAGATTTTGCAGAGGAGATGATTTTTGAACTGGTTTGCTGAGAGAAGACCTAATTTAGACACACTGGGCTCTGAGCTGATTAACTAACTCACCTTAAGCTGAGTGATTTATTCCAGAGATGGAGAGCCCCTGGGGAGCTACTCTTTAGAGAACTCCTAGTATCCTCTAAAATGAGCAGAGCCCCCTGGACCCAAACATCCAAGAGTCACAGCAATCAGTCAATCGTCCCTTAGTGATGCTTTCTCTAGCCCAGTACCCACCAGCCGACAATGGCTGACTTATCTTTAAATTGCTTTTGAAAGAAAATGTCTATCTAAAGAGTAACTTGGCATAGTAACCCTCAGTGAAAACTCAGACTCTCAGGAGCTAGCAGTGAACACTGTGCCAGAGCTAGCCAGCCCTGCCTGTAGCTCTTCCGGCTCCTTCTGCATGAACAGAGGTGAGCCAGGGTCTTAGAGGAGCATGGGTCTCAACGCTCACACCCACCTTTCCTGATGGCTAATCATCGCTTGGCAGGTTCTTGAATCACCTAGGTGACAGGCCTTTGGGCGTGCCTGAAAGGTGTTATTTAGATTGGGTTAACTGAGGTGGGAAGACCGGCCTTAACTATGGGTAATGCATTCAATGTCAGACCAGGCATAAAGGAGAAAGCCAGGTGAACACCAGCCTCCTGCTTCCTGACTGTGGACGCAATGTCCCAGCTGCCTCAAGCTCTATGACATCTTCAACCCCACCATGATGGACGGTACCTTTGAACTGGGAGCCAAAATATTCTTTCCTCCTTCCTTACATTGCCCTTGCCTGGGTATTTTTACCAGAGCAATAGGAAAGAAACTATTGTGCCTGTTCTGTGGGCTGGTGGCAATCAGGGCCTTCTGAACTTACAGGTGGATGGAATCCTGATCTGGTCTGACCTCTTTGTTACAGATGGAGAAACTGAGGCCCAGAGAGCACAGAGAATGAACTATAAATTTCTCAGAAGCAGACACTGTCAAATCTTGGTATCCCCAGTGTCCAGTGCCCAGTGCCCAGTGCAATTGYAGAACAGAGGAACCAGTTGCTCAAGCTGGGTACCCAGAGCCAGGTGCCTGGATTTTTGCATGGTAGCCCTCCCCACCCTCCCAGCTCCACCGCCCTGATCGGCTTCCTCTTTCAGTTCTTGTTGGGGAATTCCAGGGCCTGTGCCCTCCAGGGGAACAACGTTCTCCTCTCCGGGTCTCATACTTTGTATTGTGCCTCCAGGGTTCTCAGTCTCTAGGTGTCCTGACCAGCTAAGTACTGGGGACAGAAGCTGTGGCTTGCCCCTCTCCACTCCTCAAGGGCTCAATAGGCCACAGCTCCAAGACCCTGCCCGGGCCACCATCTGCCCCATCCACCTGCCTGGAGGCCAGATGTGAAAGACACGATGGGATGGGGTAGCTCTAGGAGTGGATTCATGAATGAAATGGGGAAGGGTAGCCATCCTAGGACCTTCTGTCCTCCCACACTGGTCCCCCTCCTTGTGGGTGGCACCTGTCTGCTCCCCCCTCCCTGCTTCAGCATCTTTGCAGTTGTGACATTTCCTAAGACCTACTTCACTCAGACTTCAGAAGCTAATCGTACCCAGCCAGACACCAGCTGTGGCGATACAAGTCCACGATCCCAGCAATCAGGGGGCGGAGGCAGATGGATCGAGAGTTCAAGGTCATCCTGCGATACCTATGAGTACAAGCCAAATATGAGCTACATGAGAACCTGTCTTAAAATAGCCCAAACAACAACAAAGGAAAACCATAGTAGTACCCAAGCCCTGCCTCCAAGCTGTTGTTAGGGGTTAAAGACAGCTAGTGGTCCCCAAGATGACCCTAATATTCCCTTATCAGGGTTCCCAGGACACTAGCACAAGGACACAGGATCCCATAGGAAGTGTCTTCTGAGTTTTGGCGTCAAGATAGCTTCATGGAGGAGGTGAGGTCTGAGCTGGACTCGGAAGGACTAATGGATGAAGAAGGAGAACCCTGGGGAGGGCAAACTTTGGTTTGCATAGCTGCAGTATGTGCAAAGCCTGCTCCATGGAGAACAGGGAGAAGGGTTCACTGAGAACCCATGAGAATCAGACATGTTTTCTGTGAGCCAAGGGCATGCTTGTCTGGGGTAGGTTTGGAGGTTAGTTAGCCACCAAGGCAAGGAAGAGCCAAGGTGTCTGGCAGTGGGCAGCTGGCAGGTAGACTCAACCATGGCGAGTGTGGCTTAGGCCATGTGAAAATCACGAGCTTGAAAGAGTGACCTATAGCAACCAGGGCATGGGGTGGAGCTCTGTTGGTAGAGTGTTTGCTTAGCAAGCACAAAAGCCCTGGGTTGGAGTCCCAGCATCCCATAGACCTAGGCGTTGTGCCATCTGCCTATACTTCTCTTGGGAGATGGAGGGAGGAGGATCATACATTTAAGGCCAGCCTGGGCTACTTAACAAGAGGACAACAAGGACTGCATGAGCCCCTGTCTCTAAATAAATAAATAAATAAATAAATAAATAAATAAATAAATAAAACAAGCATACAAAGAAGTATTCTGAAACAATCAAGAGAAGAAGAGCCTCATCCCCACCCCACCCCCTTACCTACTATGTCACATGATGATGATGATGCATCATGGGTCCCTGGAGCTCGGCAAAGGCCTCCGTGATAGGCAGCAGTCTGTCTGCTGGGCCAGCGCACAGGAGTCTTGTTGCCCCAAAACTCAGAGCTGCAGCCCCAAGGTCTCGGTGGCCTGGGTCACTGTCACCCTGCATTAAGGAAGGCAGGTCTGTTCTTCACACCTCAGGCTCATGGCACAGACCTCACCTCTGACCTTTGCCTCCATTTCCCCTCCCAGTCCTTCCTGGTAGCCATGACCTGAGTCTCCTCATATCTGGGACAACTGCCATATTCCTATCTTTCCATAGCACTGTCTGGGCTTAGCACCCCTGCATTACCTCACGGACCCCTCTGCTACCATCAGGGACTTATTCAGGGTCCCGGGGTGAATGGCTTGATCTTGGCTCCACCTCCCTGAAGCTAAGTATGATGGTAACTTCCCTCTCCATGAAAACAAGAGAGGGGGAGGGGGAGGGTCTGAGCTGTGACTCTATCCCAGATGACTGTCTTAATTGATTTGTCCTTTGTGTATCTGTGCCTCAGTTTCCTCTTCTAGAACATGGCGGGGAAACCAGATCTCAGAAAGCCAACCTGTGCTACAGTGGACGAAAACCTTCGAACAGTCTTAGTCCCTGCCCCACCACACTCAACCCCAGTCTGCACATCGGATGTCAGAGCCAGTTGTGTGGAGAGGCCCAGGACCCCCCCTCTTGCCCTACATCCACAAGCACCCGCTCAAGTCCTAGCCCAGCCCCAAGGCGGCTCATCTCAGCACTCACGGCCACCGTGAGCACAGCCGCTGCTCTTGCCCCTCAGGCGGCCATACTGAGCAGATGGCAGGGGAGGCAGCGGGCTGTCAGCTGCTGTTATCTCTTGCTGATGACACGGAGTGTAAATTTTGTTGGCAACACTCCCTCCTGCCTCTGCATGCCACCAGCTTTAATCACTGTAATTGAGTTATAATGAATGATTGTGCGTTCACTTTGTCTGAGCCAGGCACAGCCGGAACAAGCCAGTGAGCTGGGCGGTCCAGGCAGGGATCTGCACTACTCAGAGAGGGGGCATCGCCTCCCCCCAGGCCTCAGGCTCGAGTCCCCGGCTTGGCCCGCCCTCAGTTTTCTTCCCCAGTATGGAGGCGGCTATCTCCACAGCGGGTGCCTGCCTGCCTAGTGCTTCACTCTATCATCAATTGAAACGACAGTGAGTTCAGACTGTGGAGAATTTGGGAGATACAGATAAACAAGAAGAAAAAGAATGGCAGTGACAGAGGCCACTGAGCCCCAGACACGGCGTTATAGTCACCTTGCTGTCCTCTTCATTTTGGTATTCTTTCAGAGTTCATGGCTTAAAAAACAAAACCAAAAACAACTCTCTAGCCCAGGCTATCCTTGAACTCACTATGTAGCCAAGGATGACTTTAGCATCTTTGTCCTTCTACCTCCCAAGTGCCAAGATCATAGGCATGAGCCACTACGATGGATTTGTGCCATGCTGGGGGCATGCTGGGCTAGCACTGTCAACTGAGCTACAGCGCCAGCCTTCAGACGTCTGCTCTGCTCTGTTCTGCTTTGCTTTGTTTTGGTTTGGTTTTGAGACAGGGTTTCTCTGTGCAGCCCTGGCTATCCTGGAATTTGCTCTGTAGACCAGATCTGCCTGCCTTTGCCTCTCAGGTACCGAGACTAAAGACATGCACACGACTGCCCAGCTTTTCAGACTTTAAAAAACATATGAGAGGAGTCACAGTTGCTGCTCCCCCATACTGCTGTAGCAAAGTCTGAGAGAGTCCTCATCACAAGACCTATTGCCACAGCTCTGCTGGGGGAGGGGCACTCTCCAGAGCTGTCAGCCTAGCGGAGGCTGTGGGTCCCGCCTCCTCCTACTTCACACAGCTGGAAGGCTGGCTGCCCAGCTGCAACCTCTCGCTGAGCCTGCCTAGGGTAGGGCACTCAGCATGCAAATGACAAATGACTCTGCTCTGAGACTGAGTGCATTTCTCCCTCTGTACTTTCTCCAGGCCCCCTCTACTCAGTAGAGAAGCAAGAGCTTAAGGTTAAGATTAAGGCTCTTCCTGCGCGTGCACGCGCACACGCACACGCACATGCACACACACACACACACACACACACACACACACACACACACAGGTATTCACAAGGAGTGAACACCCAAGACCGTTTATCTCTTCCAGGAGACCAGCCATGTCCCCTCTGCTGTCTCTGGGTAATGAGCCTCACCCCCTAGCTCTGCTGCCTCTGGCTGAGTTGGAGCACAGCTGCGATGGTTAATCTCAGTTGACAACTTGACAGAATCTGGAATCACCTGGGATGGGCCTCTGGGCATGATTAAGGGGAATTCTGTTGATTAGGCTAATTGAGATGGGAAGTCCTGCCCACTGTGGGCGGAACCATTCCATGAGTTAGGATCCTGGACTCTAAAAAGGAGACTGCGCTGAGCACCAGCATCCATTGCTCTCTGCTTCTTGACTGCAGACAGAGCATGCCCGGCTGCCTTGCCTCACTCTCTGCTTCCTGACTGCAGATACGGTGTGACCAGCTGCCTTGCTCCTGCCTCATCACGTCTCTTCTGTCATGATGAAGTGTAACCTGAAACTGTAAGCTGAAACAAAGCCCTTTTCCCTTAAGTTGCTTTTTTCAGAGTTTCTATATTTTTAATCAAAGCCACAGGAAAAGAAACTAAGATAGGGCCCTACATAATTTGCTGTTCCATCTGTTGGGGAGGGTGAGAGGATCTTTTTAGGGCGTCCTATCAGCTCTGACACTACCCAGGTTCCTGGGAGCTATGCCAACAGCTGATGCCACTCCATTATATCCAAGGACTCAGTGATGACAAGGGGCAGAGGAGTCACCTGAGACAGGTAGGAATTACCCCCAGGGGACAGTGGGGGAAAGAAATGGTATGAATCCCTATACCAGGCCACCGTCATGTGGGGCGGACCCCGGTCACCCTAAGGTGAGAAGCAGAGGGCTGGAGGCCAGGTGACAGGTTCACACGCAGGATCCACATGGTTTCTTTCCACATTTGCCTAGAGCCCAGGCACTGTGCTCTACAGCGGTGAGCTCAGAGGTCAGAGGTCATCTGATGTGTCTTCCACCTTCCCTTCCCTCCCTTGCCCACCCCACTCCCTCTGACTTTATTGAGAATGTCTCCTGCAATCCATGCAGGCCTTGAATTCAGTCTGGGAGTGAAGATGACCATTAACTCCCGATCCACCTCTACCACACAAGTGCCCCACAGCTACTTCTTAGCACAGCTTTTATTTTCTATCAAGTGATGATAATTTTATATGAAAATGTATTATTTACATCTTATAGGGATATTTACAAATAAATAAGATTTATAACACTTAAATAATACTTCTTAGAGATGTGCCCACTGCGCCCTGTGGCGCGGGCACTGTGTATGGACTATGCCATTTTTCTGCTTTTCTTCTGCACCCACAGACTAGACTAGATGCATCATTCACACTAGATGCTCAGCTTCGTGAAACCTGTGCTTTGAAAGCCGGGCGCCAGCAGAGGCTCTGGCCAGTCCCCAGCCTCTGGCCCCTTCATGCCTCATCATTTTCACAGAGTGGTTACCTGATGCAAGCCGCCCTCTCGGCAAGCCAAGATGCTTATTCTTGGAGTAACCTCTTGGGAAGGCACGTCAAGTGCCCTTTGGAGACCAGCTTCTCAGAAAACAATGATTACTTTGGCGAAGCGTTCTTTGGGAACGCCCAGGTTTTAGGGTTTTTCTGGGCCTTGAACTTTCTCTATTGATGAGGCACCCATGTCTAGGATGAAAAGCTCCTTTTCTTGCTGTGTGGGGAAGCCGAAGCAGTCACCGCTTTCATGTTCTGTGGGCACAAGGGGTACCAACAAGGGGAACGTGCCCTGTGCACTTACTGTCTCCCAGTCCTTCCTTCCGCAGATCCAGGACCATAAGAGTCCCACAAGTACACGGAGATACAGCGGCACATCCTGTGTGCTGGGCTAGGCACTGGGCGCATACTTCAGGATTGTTCTCAAACAGCCACATTTCCCATTTCTTGATGGACCCCAGGGCTTCATCTGAGAGCTGATGATTCTTTGCGCATTGTTCTTGCATGTGGGCAGGCGAGCATGCACATGCGCATTCACAACCCTGATCGGTGTAGTTCAGTGCCCTTCTCCACTCTGCTGTCTGATCCTGGACTTTCTACCTGAGCTCCACTGGCAGGGCCTGCAAGCATAGGGGGAGATACCATACAGACCCCCAGAGTATCCTGGTGCTGAGACACCACCCCTTTCACAAATGTGTGACACAGTGGCTACCCCAGAATGACTGCTCTGAAGACTCCTCTAACGTTACCCCACAGACCTCTGAGGCCAGACKGCCTCAGCTTCCTCCTGYCTCCTGGTGTGGAGCTGGGRCTCTRTGGCTTCCTCCAGACCTGGGGTAGCTTTGCTTGGCCGAGGCTCAATCTGCCTTTCCTAACCTAAATGAAGCCTGCTGGTCCACACTATCAGAAGGGGACTTCCCCCAAAGGCCAGGGACATAGGAAGGAGGAAGGAGGCAACTGCTTCCATGGGCCTGGGACAGGGGACCTCAGACAGTTAAGGCCTTTTTCTTTTCAGGAAAGTACCTTTCATTCTAGGTGTCTCAGCTGACCTTACCTTGAGCTCACAGCTCTGACACCTGCCTGGACTTCCTGGCGGAACATGCAGCAGGGTGGAGCTCGGAGTCAAGGCAACCGCTGCCTCTTTCTGTAGGACCTGACATCRGCATCTTCTCAGAGATGCAGGCTCTGCCCTGGATCTGGACAACCCTGGACACTCTATCATGGAAAGCAACTGATGGCCCAGAGCCACCAAGCTTCCCCAGGTCGCCTCCTTGAAGATCACAGTGGCAAAGAGGTGGGCTCTAGTCATGCTTCTTGGTTGGTCTGGGTGACCCTGTGATGGGCAGAGCTCTGGATGCACCTCCTGTATGTGTTGGCAGTGTGGGGGAGGCAAAGGGACAGAGTCTGTCTGGAGCCCAGTCTCTTGCCCTGTCTCCCAGGGTTACAGGCTTGAGAAGAAAATTGGTAAAATAATAATAATAATAATAATAATAATAATAATAAGAAGAAGAAGAAGAAGAAGAAGAAGAAGTCTTGTAGGGACTGAGGATGCAGCTCAGTTGGTCGAGCTCATACACCAAAACCTGGCTTCGGTCTCCAGCACTGCATGAACTTAGCATAGTAGCTCACACCTGTAACCCCAGCACTCAGGAGTGTGAGGATCAGAATTTCAAGGTTACAGTGGACTATTCAGTGATTTTGCCAGCCTGGGATATATAGACTCTGCCTTCCCCACAAAAAAGRTGTGTCTWGTGGACAGTCAGGTGTGTGAAGGAGGGATGAGGGACTCTGATTGACCYTGGAGTATGACCACTACAAGTCTAACTTCCCTGAGTCAGACCTCAGCTACTCCTGGAAGCTGGTTTGTCCTGCAGGTGACCCAGGCCCTGATCTTCATCTCTGGGTCTCCTGTATACACGTGTTCTCCAAGAGAGGTGCTTGCATGAGCAGTTCTGATTTCTTGGGGTGCTCAATAGGGATGCTTTTCCTCTGGCCTGGGAAGGGTTTAGAGTCATGTTTGAGGTTGCTTTTGAAGGATGTATCAGATGACAAGTGGTAGGTGAGCTCTGACCTGTAGGTACTCAAGACACACAGCACTTGTGCTATAGACTGATACAGACGCCTCCTGCTTCTTAAAATCACTGCTGCTGCTGCTGGAGTGCAAAGGGGCCTCTGGGAGCCAGCCACCTGCCACGGTCTGTCAGTCACTAAGGGTTTAATCCTCATGGCCTCCAGATTGCCGTACCATATCTCCACATCTCAGGGCAGAGATGGATGGTCAAGGGATGAGAGATGGGCTCAGCGAGGGCCTGCACATTGTCTGTTCTTACCTGCTGCCTCTACAGCATGCTGGGCAACATTTGTCTATATGCCAGGATGCCCTTGGCTAGCAAGTTCTTGGCTAAGTCTATTGTTCCACTCTAGGTCAGGCTGACCCGGGCCTAGCTGTATGGGATGAGACTCAGGAGGCAGCTGCGACAGCTGCTGCCATGTGTCGTGGCTCTGTACCCATGGATTTGGTGCCACGGCAGCCATTCTTGGCAGGCAATGGACARCGCTCCATGGTTCCTCCTAACTGTGGCCATTTAGGACACACGGGGGAGGGGGGCTGAGGAGAGACAGCAGTGAGCTTTAGAGGAGTGGTGACCAGAAGAACCATGTCCTCCTCCAAAGAGGAAGGCTACCTTCCCCATTCCAGGGCAGACGAACCCATAACAGCCACAATAGTACATACTGCATACCATAGTGCATGCTGGCCTGGGCCACAGCCACAGCTCGAACGGGGCTCCTAAAAATKGTGCTCTTGGCTCAGGGCCGGGGAATTAGCAGGGATTGCTCACATCTGACCAGGTCGCTTAGGGGACTGGAAAGCCCCTGAAGCAGAGTTCACACAGGTGAGGAAGGCAGGCGGAAGACAAAGGCCCCCCCCAAGTGCAGCCTTCTTAGGGACAAGGAGCACAGGAGAAAGATGTTTGTTTGTGCCTGAGTTTTGTGTAGAATTCCTAAGGCGTTGACCCTTGCTGAAGTCCTGGAAGAACCAAATGAATTRTGGTGTGCAAGGCACTTGGCGGACTGTGTGAAACACAGRTGGGTGGYAAATGATGACGAAGCACACTCACCAGGGTGATGAGAGTCTAACCACAGTAGGTGCTCTCTCCTGCAGGGAGACCATGTGGTCATCTCCCTGGACCCCTGGCTAGRGTTTTCATAGCAGTCTTTTGACTCCTTCAGCGGCTCTTGAAGGTGGGATTTGCATCCGAGCATACAAGGCACGGAATCGTGCTGTTTAGAGTTGCTTTGCYTGACGCAGCTCCTTACAAGAGCCAGCATCACCCAAAAGGGGCTAGTGGAGCGGCTGGGGAGGAAGAGCCCAGGAAGCCAGGGCAGGGCTTCCCCCAGTGCSAGGGGCTGAATGGTAGGTGGAATTCTCATGGGGTACTCAGCCTGGGGATCTCTTCACCTACTGGCTTAGCTGTCTGTGGCTATGATCAAGAGCAGCTGGGGAGGAAGGGTTTATTTAGCTTACAAGTCCTGATCACAGTCTATAACTGAGGGAAACCAGGGTASGGACTCAARGCAGGAACCTGCAGCACAGATGGTAGAGGTGCTGCTTACTGGCTYGCTCCTCATGGCTACCTCAGCCTGCTTTTGTATACAGCCCAGGATAGCCCCTCCCCCACCCAGGGGTGGCACCACAGTGGGTTGGGYTTTCCCACATCAATCAGCAAGTAAGAAAAAGCACCCACAGGCTTGCAGGCAATCTTATGGAGCCATTTTCTCRGATGAAGTTCCTTCTTTCCAGATGACCCTGGCTTATGTCAAGGTGACAAAAAACTATCACTGCATTGACCTCCAGAACTCATCTTCTGAATCAGAGGCCCGCCCGCCTTCCGCTCTCTCAGCTAGTGAGCCCTCCAGAGAGACCATCCCCGCTCTCCAGCTCAGTCACTAACAAAAGTGGCTTTTTATTTTTGTCTTTGGGGAAGTAATATATTCAGTCTTCAGAGTCCACTGTTATCCACGCTAGTTAGTTCATCAGCCTTTYCCTCAAAGACGCACACCCTCGGGATCGGCACACATGATAATTTTTCAGCATCAGCAGACTTAGAAAACTAATGTGAGCTTGCTTGGGCAGCTATGCCAGAGGGGGTGTTTGAGCGTGGAGTTTGGAATAACCATCAGTATGCCGTCTGCTGCCTTCCTCCCTGATGCAGGAAGCTCCAGCAAGTGGAGGTTGCTTGTTCCCTGTAAAGGTTTGGGGGTGCCTCACGTGTCCCATAAATGTAACCCTGGGTGTGGATCCGGTGTGCCCATGTGCCCTGGCGCCACGTGTCTCCGTGCAGGCCTCTCTTTGATGCCTGTGTTTTTAAAGGTCAACAAAACCAAGCACACACTTTGTGAACCATCCCTGTCCTGCACTTGACCAAGAACATTTTGGAAAGCCTTGGGAGGCAGGTCTTTCCCTCCTCAAAGGTAAATTCCACGAGGATGAAGGCTGTGGAGAACGCAGGGAGACAGCTGGCTGGTGGCCAATGCGCCTTGTAAAAAGGATCCCTGGTGCCTGTGGAGCCAAGATGAAACAATTCTTTGGAATTAACCAAGCTAATTTTGACGAGCAAACATTTTGCTACAATGAAAGTTTTTATTGTAGCATATAAAAGTCAAAACAACACCCAGTCCCCTTGGGGGAGACAGGCGGCAGGAAGAAGAAAAACAGGCGAGCGCTCGGGCTCTAACTAATCATTGTGAAATCAAAAGTGCTCGGCACCACCAAATTAAATGCACCTAAAAATACCCGGGGAGGAGCCTGAAGGGGAGCCCTRGAAGCCGAAAGAATACCACACGGCAGGCTCTTTAACACAAGCCATTGTGTTCCAGGAAAGAGGAAGGCCAGAGAGAAAGCTTCTGGAACATTCCTTAGGAACGGTTGCCTGGCTCTCGTCAGGACCTAGACTACGAGTTGTCAGGGGTTCCAACCTGGAAGCTTCCAGACAYGCAAAATAACTCTGCAACACTAAGCACTTCTTAAGCCAGCATCAAAGGCCCACCCCTATAAGAATACATCACRGCATCACAGCAAGCATCTGGAAAAGGGGTGGAGTCCCAGCACCATTGCAGGACAGAGCTGCAAAAGGGGAGTCCTAGCCACCGCAGGACAGAGTTGCAGAAGGGTGGTGTCCCAGCCATTGCAGGAGAGAGCTGCGGATGGGGCTGAGYCCTACCTTGGACTCAGGCTTGCCGTGGGATCCAGAAGGTCTCTTGGCATCTCTGGTCTGGGCGCCCTCCTCTAAGGAGCATCATGTGCTCTGTGGAGGCCATGCAGTCCGTGAAGACCCATCATTGAGGGGTCATTTAGAAGGCAGGCTGAAGGCACTGTGGGGGTGATCTCATCTGAGGATGTTGTCCTGGGCCCTGGATTGTGCCCCGGCCCTGTCCCTGTCCCTGTCCCTGTGAAGCAGCACCCACTACACTCAGATTAAAAGCTCAGCTCTTCTCAAGCCAGCAGTGTGCAGTAGATTGCACTTCAAGATTGCAGTAGAGAGTGTCTCTCACAGGAAGCTTGTGAAAGGGGTAAGGATGTATCTCAGGGGTAGAGCACTTGACTAGCATATATTATCCTGAGTTTGGGTTTCCCCATTGGGAAGACTGGAAAGAAAAGAGAAAGTGAAGGGGAGGGCAGGGAAGGGCGGGGGAGGGGAGGAGAAAGCAAAAGAGCAGAGGCAGGTGTGATGACTGTAACACACTGTGCCTGTAATCTCAGAAYTTGGGAAAYAGAGGCACAAGGATCAGGAGTTCAAGGTCACCCTTGGCTACATAGTGATTTAGAAGCCAACCTATCTCAAGAATAAAAATGAGGACAAAGGAGAAGAGAAAGAAAGAAGGAAAGAAAGAAAGGAAGGAAGGAAGGAAGGAAGGAAGGAAGAAAGGCAAATATAAATGCATCTACTTCAAGCCAAGGCACAGTGATACATAGCTATAGGCCTTAGAGTGGAGGCAGGAGGATTACTGCTGCAAATTCAAGGTGGGCTGGATTGAGCTAAAGAGTTTCATCCTGTTTCAAGAGTGGAGGAAGTTGGAGGAGGGAGAGGAAGAGGAAGGAAGGAAGGAAGGAAGGAAGAAAGGAAGGAAGGAAGGAAGCGTTTGGAGCCTTTAAAGACTGTTACACACGGTCTGCTCCTCCCTGTCTGCTCCTTCGGTGAGGTTAGCTCAATCCCCGAGCTGAGCTGAGCTGTTTGTGCAGGAAACATCCTGCGGAACATCCTGCGGCCTAAATTGATTCCTGGTTTCCCGCCCAGTGTGGTAGGGACCTCCCAGGTGTCTAACCTATGGCTTTGATTGTTTTTTCCTGTTGTTTTTCCTGGCCTCTAGTATATATTGCTGGTTCCTCAGTAAAGCTTTGGCGTTCTTACAGAACGACCCGCGTCTGTGTTTTCTGTCAATGTCCCAGGTCTATGCCCGATACTTCGTACTGTGGCAGTGCGGGCACTGTCACCCGTCAGTAAGTTCTGGGCAAGTGTGAGCTGTTAATATTTCCGACCCTCTCCCACTCCCCATTCTGGTTTTACAGATGTGCTCTAAGGGGTAAGGAGACTTCCCCCATGGTCCTCCAGCCAGTGAGAGGGAGAGTTAGAACCTAAGTCTGCTGACTCTGCCCTGCCTCTCTCCTGGAGTACACTCCATCCACAGGGGGGATGCTGGGAGAGAGTGAGCTTGTGGGAGGGCCTCAGCAAAGCTGTCAATAACAATAACAGCTGCTTGGCTTTAACATTTGTGATTTAATCCTTAAATGGCTCCACAAGGCAACTGACTGTTCTTCTCTCCAGCTTACACGTGTCACCGTCGTCATCGTGTTCGGGGAGGGTGAGGAGATATGTAAGATCCACTGCGTGGGATCRGATGTGTCAGGCTCCAGGGCTCGGGTCCTTCTGAAAGGCCAGGATGTAGTGAGTTAAATTGTCCTTGGGCTCACAGCCCTTCTTGCTCCTGAGCTGGTTATTTCTAGGTTCCCATAGACACTCAACTAGTGCCCCAAGTCCTGTGGCCCAGAAGGCCTGACGGAAGCCAGCTGTGGCCTCCCTCTGAAGGTTCCAGGTCTGCTCCAGCATGGCCTTTTCTTCCTAGCTCATTCCTCTTCCTGCCCCTGGGTGACTACAGGTCACATTGCGAGGATGAATCGGGTGGTCCAGGAAGGCCTCAAGTGTGTCATGAAAACCAAGGTGATGGGTCGCCAAACATCATCTGACTTAGAAGGCCAGAGAGAATAGAGGGGACAAGGCCTAGCAGGCCAGTGGAGGGGACGTACTGGGACCTCCCTCAGCTCATGCAAGGCACACCATTCCTGGGCTTACATACTCATTCTAGCTTYTCTGTGGAGGAGGTTGGCAGACATTACCTGCCACGCACCCCATGGGGAAGCCAAGGCTTCTCTGTATCCAAGATCACATGGCAACCAAGAGCTCTTGGAGGGGAGTTCTATCTGGTCTCTCTTTACCCAGGCACATCCTACATGTATGTTGTAGCTGGGAGGGGAGACTCAGCTCAGTGACAGAGCAGCTGTGTTCCTTCCTGTTTCTTCTGCAAACCAGGCCAAAGCCAGCTGCACCTAGCCTTTTGCATCAGGTAAGGAAACAAAGCAAGAACTCATGTCAACTGCACAAGACTCAGAGCCCCACATGCCGGTCTCTGTGTCCCCCTTTCAGTCTTAGATTTTGAGGTATAGACAGTGCTGGCGAGGCTGGGTCTGACGTTGAACCTTGGAATGTAATGTAAGTCATTTACCCTCTTAGTCCTCTGTCTAAAGTGAGAAGACTGGGCAGGCAAGATTGCTCAGTGTGTCATGGTACTTGCCACCAAGACTGATGACCTGTGACCCACAGAGTGGAGGGAGAAACTAACTCCGACAAATTGTCCTCTGACCTTGATATGCATGCCATGGGTTGTGCATCAATCAACCATTCAACCAATCAATCAATGCAATTAAAAGATAAAGTATCTGTAGCCTTTCTTAGCACTGCTGCACGCCATGCATAGACAGCACTTCCTGTATCACACATGCTCCAAACCTTATCACAAGTTGGACATCCCAGAACTGACCTCAGTGTTTGCCAAACATCAGAGCTTCTGGGAGCTTTAAATGATCTCTATGCTTGGCCACGCCCCAGACCCATCAGTCTTGTGGGCTGACTCCAGCCATCGGTACTGGTGAAAGCCTCTGGGAGAGTCAAGCTGGCAGCGAAGTTCCCATCCACTTCTCCACCCACCAAGGCGCCCTAACAGTGAGTTCCAGAGGCGCTGTCAGCAGCAGCAGCAGAGCCTAGGAGGCCGACTGCACAGGCCTCTCTCCAGCTTGTAAAATAGCCATAGTGCCTTGGCCTCAGTTGCCTTTATAAGGACTCGGGTTGTGCCACCGTGAGTCAAAACACCTCTGTTACTTTGGAGAAAGCTGAGCAAAATTTACCCCCTCCATTCAGACACGGGGCAAAGGGAACTGTCTCAGACCCTCAGAGGAAAGCTATTTAGAGGACCATGTATGGAACCTCCTGGTGTACATACAGTGGGCTAGCCTGGAAGTCAGGCAGCCAGGCAGAGCCTCAGGTCTGGCCTCAAGTTGGTGTGGCCTCTTGCCTGTGACCTCTCAGCTCACCTAGTTTCCTGTGTGAAACACGCATGGTTGGTCTGAGGCATGGAGCGAGAGGGTAGCTTGATGGCTCATTTCATTTCTGTGCATGCTGTTAGTATTTTCGTGGTCCTCCATGGCCCTCCTTGGATGACTGAGCTTGGATATCTGGGCTGACAGGAGATACAGCTCACTGGGGGTGAGCAGGGCCAACGGCAGGGAGTATATATCATTAGACCCCTCCATGCCTTGGTCAGCCCAACTATTAAGCTGTCACTATTAACTAAAGTCCCCCACTGTCATTACAGGGATGCCTTTTGTGCCTGGGCTCCGGTGAGTCATGGAGAGAGGTGAGGGAGATGAAGAGGAGGCAGGATGGTTTTGAGCCCTTGCCATATACGAAGAAGTTCCTGGCGCCTCCATTTCTCACACTTTACTGCATCCAGCCCCAGGCTCGGATTCATCTCTGCAAGCTATGAGAACAGACCGTC